>BLBF01000094.1:4147389-4170146 GCA_015471245.1 Laticauda colubrina | reverse complement strand
GATAAGGATAGTTGTGGGATAGATAAGGATAGTTGTGGGATAGATAAACCTCCAGTGCAAGCACAGTGGGACTATATGGTCCACCATCCCAGCTGCCACACATATGGACCTTTATTATCAATAACAATTTATTCATTGACCAACACATTTTAAAATAAACAAAGCTCTTTATTAATGCCCTATTCATTGTAGGACCACTCAACATACATGGCACAATCTCATCAGTGTGATGAGACAGCCTGAAGGAAGCATCCATTAAGCATCTATCATCCTGTCTTGCCAGTCCACTGCTCCAGCTGGGGAGTTGCACCAGTGTCTCAGAAGGTTGCGCTGCTTCTTCCCTTCACGTGAAGCTCTGTTGGGGCCTTGTACATCCACAGTGTCTATCAGGTTACGTCCTTACTCCATTCACCAGGCTCCATGTCCACAAGTTGTTGACAGTCCACAAGTCTGTTCTGCAACACTGGGTAGCGGGTGCGCATGAGATTGTGCAGGATGCAGCAAGCTTCCACGATGTTCCTCACAGTATGTGGGTGATGCTGCATGGTGGTGAGAGGTACCTGGAACCTGTTGGCCAGGATGCCAAAGGCATTCTCCACCACCCACCTTGCCCTGGACAGCCTGTAGTTGAAGATTCTCTCTTCACGGGTGAGGAGTCTGGAAGTGTAGGGTTTCATGAGGTAGGTTCTGAGGGAGAAGGCGTCATCACCCACAATGAAGTAGGGCACATCTTGTGTGTCGTTGGGTCGGGGGTCTGGATCTGGGAAACCCACGATGAGGTTGCGTTCCAGCCCATCCTTGAGGACACTGGCATTGTATACCTGGGCATCTGAACATGAGCCGCTGTCTGAAGCATCGATGTACATGAACTTGTAGTCAGCATCAACCATGGCAAAGAGGATGATACTGAAGAAGCCCTTGTAGTTGAAATAAGTGGACCCTGAGTTAGCTGGAGCTTTGCAGGCCACGTGCTTCCCATCTATGGCTCCAAGGGTGTGGGGAAAGTTCCACCTCTGATAACACTCTTCTGCAACTTTCCTCCAGCATTGTTTAGGCCAGGTGGCGCAGAGTCAGTGCCACCTTCAGTCCAGAGTCCAGGCTGGGACGGAAGTTGGTGCTCGGCTTGGTCAACCTGGGTCTCACATGCTTTTCTCAAGAGTGTGATCGGCAACAGGCTTTTAAGGGGCTGCCACAAAGAAAGGGGGGCAATGTATTTTCCAAAGAAGCAGAACGTAAACAAGAAGCAATGGATGGAAACTGAACAGAGAGAAGCAACCTAAAACTAAGGAGAAACTTTTGACAGTGAGAACAATTAACCAGTGGAACTGCCTGTCTCCAGAAGTTCTGGGTGCTCAATCACTAAGTTTTTAAGAAAAGACTGTACAGCCATTTCTCTGATAGGTCAGACCTTGGGTTTAGCCCAAGGTCCCTTCTAAGTATTATTCTGACACCTTTCCCAGGATTTCTACTCAGTTTAGCATCCTCAGTTTTCTTGCCTGAGCTGGGGGTTGGACTAGAAGACGTCCAATGTCCCTTTCAACTCTTGTTAAACACATGTGTATTTTATGCTCTGGACTATTGACATTGAATGCATATAAACCCTGAAAAATATGTGGTAGTCCTGGGCAAAAGAAAGGCAGAAAAATTACTCTAGGTGTAGGGACAGTGTAAAATATTAACACATGATAAATAATGGAACAATTTAAAAATAATAGCATAGAATTTTATCTCTCTCTTTCTTCCTATTCTTTTCTTTCTCTACCTTTCTCTCTCTCTCTCTCTCTCTCTCACACACACACACACACACACACAAACGCACACACAGGTATAGAAAGCACTTAACAGACAAGCATTTTGGAAGCAGCTCCTTTAAATTTTGCCAAGGCTTGAGTGGATTCCCCCACCCCCTCTGTCAGACCGCACTCCTTCTCACTCCAGCACTTTAACTCACAAGGGGAAAGCGATATTTGCAGCGTCTCTGGGGAATCCTTGGAGAAGTTTTTAAAAGACCTGCTTCCAAAATGCATTTCTTTTACGTTGCAAAAGTGTTCCAGTGCTTGATTCACCCCCACCCCCTCTGTCAGACTGCACTCTTTCTCACTCCTGACATGGGGAAAGTGATACTTGCAGCGTCCATGCCTTTCTTCCTTTTCCCTGGGGAGAAAGAGGATGTGGGGAATGGAAAGCTAGGAGAGCGATTGCAAATGAGCGACCAGGCGACCGGGTTGGGGGCGTGGCCAGCCAGGATTACCACAGTTTTGGCAACCCATGCCAAATAACCGCTACCGGTTCGCCCGAATAAGTGAGAACCGGTTGAATAGCATCTCAGGTTCAGACATTTAGGAAAGATATTTCACCATGCAGTATCACTCTCAAGAGCTAATTTTATTATCATTTTGCTTCTAAGTATGTTTAAATATACTAGTTATTATCTTTAAAACCCTTTGTGGCATAAGATCTGGGTAACTATTCCCAGTGTTTGTTTCTCAATATCAGAAAGTCTTCTTCCTGGTCCCTTCTCCTCAACACTGTCATCTTTAAGAGAATGGCCTTCCCAAATGCTGTCCTAATTGTCTCAGAAAGAGCGTTCACTTAGATATTAGATTGCCTGACCAAGTTTAGCTAAGTTTTCAACAAACTATAGATACCCATCTGTTGCCATCAAACATGATACATTGAAGGAGAATGTCAAACTGGTAACCCGTGGGCCAGATGTGTCACATGCAGGACAGCTCTGTGAAGGGGGGTAACATCATGAAACATCATGTCATGACAAAGTGATGCAGCAAGTTTGACACCCGTGCTATAGATGAATTGTTGTCTCAGGTATTTTGAGTAATATTTGAATATATTGTTTAATTAATTGAATTGAATTATATTGGGTACATTGCATTCTATAGTTATTATGGCTGGACCAATCTATAATAATCCATTTTACATTATTTATAACAATAATAAAATAAAAATAAAAATAAAAAATATAAATACTCCAAGGGTGTAAGAACTTGCTGCTCAGCCTTGGCAGTACAGAATTACACATTGACTACAATAGCAAAATTCTGCTTCCTGCTACCTGACTAATGGAGAAAGGGATAACGAGGTCATAGATCTAGTCGCTGCTTTCTCATAGGATAACAGACACCACATGAAAAGAATGTGTGACAATGCGGTATTTCCAGAATAGTAACTTTTGATACAGTTAGCATGGGGGAATTTTATGTTAATGAAGAGTTAACTGAGTTAAAGGCTAACTAGATTAAGGATGTGTGTAAGGGCTAAGAATTCTGTACACTGTACACTGAATATTTATATGCTTTCAAAGTAGCAAAATATATTTTCTTTGTTTATTTAATGTAAAGGCTACCTAATTTGAGGGATTCACATTAAAAGCAAGGATAAATCTTGAGAAGTCAGAGACCTCCATAAGAGAATGGAGATTGGAGACCCAACAAAAATCAATCTACAACACTCAGTAAACACCTACCTCAAAGTCTGAGAGAATGGCCAGATTCTCAAGGATTTTCAGAACATCATTAGGATGTTGGGCACACCTGGCATAATCATTTAGAGTACTTTCAATGGTTCAGAAAATCCCATTGCCTTTTTAAAAAGTCATTTGAGCCTCAAAAGAAGAGTGATTTATATAGTGAATGCAAAAATGCTCTCAACGTAACAATAATATAACGTATTATTAAACCAGCAGCTGCTGAAAATGGATCCTTTGCTGTAGGGAAAACACTTAAGTTTTAGAGATTCTATTACTAACCAGCCCTGATGTAGTTACAGAAAAGTAGCTGAAAATATAATGAAACTGTAAAGATAAGAGGACAACAAATACAATGCTGGCAGATGTCACACATACATGGATTTAAGAGTTCTTTGAACAAATGATTAAGGAAAACTAAGCCAAGAAAATGAACAAAAGATGTGGTGTTTTAAACAGTAATTAATTAAAAGGAAAAAAGAAAAAGAAAGCATGTTTTTCTAACAGTAAGTTGAAATGAGTTCTGAAATAGTGCACCTGCTAGCTTTGGGAGTTAAGTTTATTATATTTACTTTAGCAAACTGAAGTTGAGCATATTGTGCTGATTTCTATTTCCTCTTACAGGTAAATAGTCTGAAGTATTAATGGGGAAAAACATTCCATGTTTTCCCACACCTAAATGTAATTTTATTAGTAAAGGTTGTGTCATCTAATAATGATGATGATGACGTCTGGATAGTGGATGTGGCAGTGCCTGGAAACAGCAGAACAGAAGAGAAAGAACTGGAGAAGATAACAAAATACAAAGAGTTACAAATAGAAATAGAATGACTATGGCAAAAGTAAGCAAGGGTAGTACCAATAGTAATAGGTGCCTTGGGTGCAGTCCCAAAACAACTGGAGCACCACTTGAAACACCATAGGCATTGACAAATTTGCCACCAGCCAATTGCAGAAGGCAGCTTTGCTTGGAACAGCTTCCATCCTGAGACAATATCTATAACACCATCAAACATCCAAATTTGCCTATCTTTGGGTCCTTGGTAAGGACTTGATAGGTCAGACCCAGACAAAAATACCACCCAGGCTGAACATCTGGCTGAATGCATAATGATGGTGATGATAATAATAAAAATAATAAACATTTAATAATGAAAGTTGGGAAATGTCAAACTAATATCCACTGTGATAGAATTTTAAATTGTTTTTCAAAATGCTGAGAAATCTTATCAGCCTTTGCAAAACTGGCTCATTAAACTGTAAGTCCATCAGCATCTCTTTTGTTGCTGGCCTGGCAAAGTAATTACTGAGGGTGACTGATTTGGGCAAACATAACTCAGCACATAAGAATTCTAAATGTACTTTTGTGGGTCAGTTGAATATCTATTATTTGGCTACAATTGAAAGATTGATTGTGGTACAAAAAATAAATCATTAACTTTGTAGGATGTCATTCCTATAGCTCCCAATTATTCAAATAGCAAAGCAAATGATTAATTAAGACAGATGGTAATGTTATACTAACTCCCCTGAAGAGAACCTGAACTGGGAGGAACTTACCATGCATGTTTTATCAGCTGTAGCTTGAATCTTACTTTTCTGAACTTTCTCGCCACAAGTGTAGAAGAATATTCAGACTAAACCCAAACTGAACATATTACAAAACACAAAAGTGTAGGTATTGACAACCATTTAATGCCAAGGAAAAGCAAGTCATCCATTTAAATTAAAAGCACTTCTCTTTCTTTTTAGTTTTTCTTATTTAGTCAATGGGGTCAAGAGAACTGAGCTACTAATGAAATAAAGAAAAAACTTCCTTTCAGTGTCTATTTCATGGTTTTTTCAAGTAAGAGGTAGCTGCCTTATTTTTGTAAATCAATGTCTCTTCAAGCAATCATTGTATTTGGAATCCCACCACTAGATTGACAGCATGTATTTCAATTTCTCACAGCAGGAAACAAGCAGTCTGGAAGCCAACTTTGAAGATGTCTTTGTTGTCATTTGACAATTCAGATGTAGACAAAAGTTGTCTTGCATGTTGGAAAGTTAGATTGGATTATCATGTGGCCAAAACATAACTTATTCTTAGGATTGCTTTGCCTTATGAATTTAACTGGGCAGGATTGATCTCCAGAAAAGGCTTGAACTACTGTAGGGTCAAGGGCCAGGTTTACAATGGCACTGACATCTGTTAATGTGAACCTGGCATTTCTGTATTAATTTTATCTATAAATATTACAATATTCTCATATTTTTTATAATTCACTCAAGGCCATGTAAATTACCCAGATCACTATGTGTGACCAAATGGGGATTTGAACTGTCTGCATAACTCTGAGAGCTATTATCAAAGCCTCTTCCAAAAGCATTCTCTCTGACTCATTGGAATAACGTAATGAGACTAGATAGACAGCCTAGACTGTGAATAAACAAGCTCACAGGGTGATTATACTGGAAGAATATCTAAAATCTGAATTAACTGAACCATATAGAATTGGAAGTGGACATGTGACCATCATTCCCAACCACCTGCTAAGTATAAACAAATCTAAGCATCTTTGATTGATGGCTATATAACCTACATGAGGTGAAAGAGAGCCCACCACTTCTTTGGGCAATTGATTCCAATTAGCCTACAGTCACAAAGTTTTATTAAACATGTCATCTACTTCCAATAGGAGAATTGGTTTTGCAGACTGGCACATATCTGATCTATTTCTAAATTGGAAGTACACTGGACCAGAACTTATAGGGTATAGTAAGATAATAAATCAATATTAAAAGTAAACACTACAATGTGAAATATTTCAAACAATGAGACATTCTTTCTTTCAGATATTCCATTATATTCCAATTACATCTCTACAGCCAGTTCTTTGAATATCAGAATGTGATGTGGTGGTGCAATTGTTAGAATGCAGTACTGAAGGTTACTTCTGCTGACTGCCAGCTGCCAGCAGTTTGATCTTGACCAGCTCAAGGCTGACTTAGCTTTCCAAGGTCAGTAAAATGAAGACCAAGATTGTTGGGGACAATATGCTGACTCTGTAAACCTCTTAGAGAGGGCTGTAGCACTGTGAACTTGGATATAAGTGTAAGTGCTATTGCTATTGCTGTTTACCAGAGAATCAGTTTTGTATAATAGTTAAGGCATCAGGCTAGAAACCATGAGATCCAGAGTTCTAGTCCCACTTTAGGCATGAAGCTAACTGGTAATCTTGGGCTAGTGACTCTCAGCCCTAGCAAGCAGGCAATGGCAAACCACTTCCAAAATCTAGCTAAGAAAATCTCAGAGACTTGTCCAGGCAGTCATGAGAAAGAAAGACTGACTCAAAGGGACAACAATAAAAGTTTATTGTGATATCAACAATTGCATTTATATTTTAATTAATAAATGTATTTCATTCCTTTTACTCAGTACTTTTATATGGTGAGCAATATTCTTTTGATGGGAACTTAAAACAATAAATAAAATATCATACTTCACAATCAAATTCTGACAATGCAATTTTTCTCCCTCATCCATAGATCCAGGAATCTACCTATTATATTAGGTAGACAGATAAAAATTAGGTAATGTCTTCCCCATCCCCATGTTACATTTTCTCGTTTCCACAAAAACATCTGTTTTTTAAAATAGTTGAAATTACTGCCCTAATGTTATTCCAGCATAGAGACATAATTTTTAGATTATGAGCAATTATAAATATATAAGTATTTATTATTAATGATAATTATTGCTGTATTGTAATAATTGCAGAATTATTCTTTTGGCAGAATGGTACTATATTTTGAATTTGCGTGTAGGTCTGTCAGTAGTAGTAATATGTAAAGTAACAATCATGCAATAAAGTGAATAAATGTGAAACAGGCACATTTTAAATACATTCAACATTTTTCTGTAGATCTGTTTTGTGAGAAACCACCATAATGAACATCTGTTGCTTTGTCTGTTTTCTCTCTGAACAACTTTCCCTTGTGAAATCCTCCCAATTTAAGGTTCTATCAAATATATTTTTAAAACAATTTAAGATAATAAAGGGAACATGATAATAAAGCCCTATTGCATTCACAAATTGGAATTTTAAACATGTTTCTCTTAAACTGCAAGAAGAAAAATACAACAGTTTTCTCAAGAACACCTGCCACTTAGCAGTTAACTACAATGCTATCATGTTCTAAGGGGCAGGTGTTAAAGTAGTACTTTATGCTAAAAGCATTCAAAGACTGGATTACCACAGATTAAAATGTTTATTGGAGAGGGCACTATTCCAAGTTCTACTCTCACACATATATTTAAATCCTGTGGAAAGAAACTGAAATGAGCTTTTCTTTCTAAAGATCTGTACTACAGGATCTTTTATTTTAAGCATTTTGTATCTTTCTTCCCCATTTCAGTGGATCTCTTCATGGACATTCATATGGTCTGAGAAGGAAAAGATTAGAATTAGGCTAAGGCAAATATCCGATTTGATGATTAGAGAGCTTGTCAAAACATCTAGATGAAATCATTTTATAACAGTGGTCTGTGAGAAGGATATCAAAAGGGCTGCCTCATGTTAGACTTGAAGATGAACTGAGGTAGAGTTTCTGTTGTGGAGACACATAAAATGTATCAGGAAGAGAAATTCTAGTGTGGTGAAAATTTGATTTTGGTAAATGGAAGGCAGGAGTTAACAGGAGTTTTTTTTATGGGAATCCTTTCCCCACAATCAGTACTCTCCATGTTAAATGATGCAAAATCATTTTCTATGACTAGTTCAACCTCCTCAACCCATTGCTAGAGTTTTATCTGGCACCCTCTGGATGTTGTGGAATACAACTCTAAATCAAAGGAATTGCTTACAGAGAGATGCTAATCTCATTACTGATTTGCTCATGCTTGGGAAAAGAGAAGCAACAGTCCCTCTGAGTTGGGATAGAGTAACATCATTCTGCTGAAAGGGAAAAGACTTTTTCCCCCTTTTTTCTGTCCCATGTTCTATTACAGATAATGTTAAACTATAGTATTTGTTTTGGCCTTGAAAAACTCCAATGCTTTCTGTTAAGTTTTGAGGTACCATTTGTTGGTGAAAGTACCATACTTCCTACTTTTCTGAAAGAAAAAAAAATATTGGATTTTATTTTATTTATTTTAGAAATTTTATATTGCTGCCTACTTGCACCTGGCAACTCAAGGCAGCTTACACAGATATAAAACCATATAAAAGAAATAAAAAGAATAAAATAACAAATTAGGAAAATAATAACCCCCCACCCCAACAACACACCTCTTGATGTTGTATTTCATTTCAATCTGTGGTCAGCTCTGCTTCATGGACTATAGTCTTAAGAGAGGAAACTAATTAATGGGAGACTCAAAGAATGGGGTTCGCACACACACAAAACCTATGTTTGGCTTAGTATGATATATATGAATGACGCTGTTATGGCTAAGTCCCTTGGTAACTTAGTATAATGGCTTGTATAACAAATAATTGTTACGTTGATAATTATGCAGGATTGTGCAGTCTATATCTAACAAATAGACCTCTGGGCAAGGAAAGTGCTACCCTGACTTCTAAGCATTAAAGAACTAGCAAATGCATTCCATATGGATGCATTCAGTATAGATGCTTTAAGAATCAGTTGAAAAACACTACCATTTCTAAATTTAGCTGCAAAGGGAATCATCTTTAGATATTTGTCTGCTCCTTATAGTTTCTGTACAGTTTTTCACAGTATTACATTTGAATGCATTACTATGATGGAAATAAGAATTCTTGATTTATTATTTCATAATCTAATTTTTTTATAGTCCCTTGATATATTCCACAAAGGAACTGTCTTCATGCTTATAGTATGATATTAACTCTGGTGATGTTCATCTTAAAGTACTGGGATCTATTAATGGTAGTTCCTCTATTGTTACTAAGTTACCCAATAAACTTCCTGGTGTGCTCCAGATAATAAACATTAGGAAGCAATCAAGAGGCAAACAATAATCAACAATCAAAAAATACCCCAATCAAGGTATACCAACTCAGACAAACAAGCTAACAGTAAATAGCAACTCAATCAAGGAAACACCAAGACCAATTCCCCCAACATAGACAGGCAAACCACTTGAGAGCAAACCCCACTCCCTACTAGCACTTATGATGTTACATAGTTTGGGAATGAAACATCTTCAAGAAAATAATCAATAAGTTCAGAGAGCATCAAATACCATCACCACTCATAAACTTTTCACTTAAATCTGGAATGCTTTTCCCAGCAGTTCCTACATGCTCAACTTTTGTTTCCATTCACTTAAGTTTTGCTCAATCAGCATTACATTTATTTAACAGAAAATATATCCCTTAATACCTTTTTATCTTTGGCGTAGGAAAGCTGACAGAAGTTAATGGGAAATAGATGTATATTGCCACATAGTAGATGACAATATACTCATTGGAATGCAAGTTGGAAAGATTTGTGTGTGGAAAACCGACATTCCAATGCTCACAATAGGATTTCTTTTTGTTGATAGCTTGGCGCAAAGATCTTTGACTACTATTATTAAGTAGAATTTAATTAATTATTATTAAATAGGTTTATTAAATAAGATTTAAATTGAGCAAGAATGCACTTGCATAAACACATTTTCATTTGCTTTAAAAGTATACAATAAAAAAAAAAGATTCTAGTTGGGCTAAAACAACATTCAGTTTGAAAATTGCCCATTGTGGAGAAAATTAAATAATGATATATGTCAGAAAAAAAAAGAGAAAGCTAAATAATGCAAGACACATGCTATTTGATGAGATACCAGTCAAAGAGTGAATATCTAATACTACCAACTATGATTTCACAAAAAGTAAATGTTACACTCTATGCTACACTCTAATATGGTATTAATAATATTGCCCCCCGACTTGCATTAGTTTTCCTAGAACAGATTAAACAGGTGACCAACCTATACAGTATTGCAAAACAGAATAGAAACAGAAAAAAAAAACCACTGTAAAAATACTCTTTGGGAAGAGTTCTTGAATGTGGTTTATTCTAAGTATGGAAATATAATTTGGTTTTAACCTCAGTAGGAACTTGAGAGTTACACTGTTTTCAATCGTAGAATTATTTTCAATTGGATTTATAGGTTATAGTCTTGGAGAGATTTTATCCCAGACTACATTATGCATAGCTTAATGCTATATGGTATCATTTTAAGTATTATAAAGTATTTTTTAAAAGGCTCATTATTTTTTAAATGTTTCTTACTACGTTTTCTTCTATCCTCCATTCTGCATCCTAGCAGCTTTGTTGATATTTATCGATGCTTTTCTCTAATCGGCATGGTGAATATTTTATTTAGACAGTCTCAAGTGCAATATGAAAGAGCCCGGGAGGCTCATTTATGGGGTAGGTTATGTGTTGTTGAAACAAGTTAAATACCCTTCCCAAATCGAATGCGGATGAAAGGACTGGAAATACTCGTGCCTAACGCAGGGTGAGATTTGCACAGAAAAGTCGGGTTAAAGCTGTTCCGCTCCTATATTATTCTCATCCGTAGGCGTCGTCATCAAGACGTTCATTACAGCTTTTGCTTGAGATTTATACAGCGCCGAGCACGGAAGCCTCCCTGGAGAGCGCTGTGATGCAGCTGGCTGTGGATGCTCCTCCCTGTGCTGGGGAGGAGCATTCCGCGCCTCGCCGAGCACCCTTGCGTTGTCCTGCGGCCCCCGGGCGCCTGTTCCTTGCGCTGTGCTCGTACCCTTGCGGTATGCGGCTGCTTTTGGCAGAGAAGAGAGCTCATGAAGGATTTCATTGAGTGTGAAGACAGAGAGCAGAGACAGAAAAGAGAAGAAGGCGGCCGCTGCCTTTGTAGTCTGGCTGGAATGCGGAAATGTTGAAGCACTATGTCAAACTTTTTTGAAACGGGGTCAAATCACATTCAGCCAGCGTGGGAAACCAAGGGGAGAAAAAAAAAAAAAAAGTAGAGGCGAGGTGGGGGGAAACTCTTTTGCTCCTGCTGCTGGTCTCAAACCGAGCTCAGGAACCGAGAGAGAGAGAGAGAGAGAGAGAGAGAGAGAGAGAAAAAAAAAACTGGGACTGCGTGGAGAGGCGGCGGCGTGCAGAGTTAACGCAGAGCTTTACATTCGGGAAACTCTTCGCTGCAAGGCTTTGATTAGCCCCAGAAAATTTAGCAGTGCCTCTTTCACTCTTTCCCCAAAGAGGGGGAGGGGATCCTCAGCGCTTTAAGGTGTAGTCTGCCCTCCCGGCTGGCAGGAAGATGCAAACGCGGGGCAGCGGTAGAGCTTCGGGGTTGCTGCTGCCACTACCTGTGTGGCCCCACTCGCTGCTGCTGGGCTCCGCTCGTGGAAGCTCACCCTCCGCTGTCACCATGTGAACGCTTTGGATCGATTGTGCTGCGTGTCTCCTGGTTTTCACGGAAAGCGGATTTTTTAAAAAAAGAATATTAGAAAAGACGCTTTCTATTGTTTTTCCTGCCTCACCAGGTCTTTGCTTTTCATCTCTCTTTTTAAAAAAAAAAAAAAAAAACAACCAAACTATTTTTAACTCCTGTCTTGCTGGAGGCCACTTAAGTTGGTAACTTCCTCAGAAGAGCCGAAGCTGCGCCTGAGCAATTCCAGGTACTTCTGAAAGTGCCCATGTGCTCTAAACAGATCGGTAGCTTAATGCTTCATTAATTTCCAGAGGTGGGTGGCTGGAATGGGGCTTTCGAGATAACAACAACAAAAAAAAAAAAAAAAGTGGGGTGGAGAGTGACTGAAAAGTATTGTTCTATTTCCCCCCACCCCTTCTCTCCATGTTACTTGCACGCTGCATAGGGGAGCGCTTTGGGGTGGTCCTTGTGCGATCGGCGCAGCTTTTACAGAGAACCTCGTTCCGTGTCCGCGTGGGATTTTCATGGGACAGGCTTCAGCCGTCTGAGCCGTGGCCAAAGTAAGAAACGGTGGGGAAGTGTTGGTGTGCAAAACGCTTACTTCATTTGTTTTCTATTTCAGGAGGCTGCAGAAGGATATTAAGAGAAAAGGGAAGGGGTTCGTTCATCCGTCCTAGCCGCGCTGTTGCCGACAGCCTAATAGCACATGTAAAGTGCATCAAGTTGATGCATGGTTTCTTCACGTAACTTATGCATGGCAAACAGTTGGACGTAATTTCTTGGAGTGGGAATTTTAACCCTAATCCTTGACAACCCCGCCCCGTTTCTCCCCCTAGGATGTGTATTTTTTTTATTGAAACTATAATTTCCCCTCGCCAACAGCCACGAGCGCTCCGCGTGGAGTTCCCTCATCATACAATCATCGCCGCGCTGCATGCGTGGCCACTTCCGACAGTCGAAAACGGTGTTGCCTGAGCCCCCGCCCCTTGACGACCTCCCACATGGAGCCGCCCCAGTTTCCCATCTTCCAACCTCGCACATCAGAGGCCGCCTGGACAGTGGGGGGCGACTTCCATCCCGGAGGCACTCGGTGCCTCCGCCGTCTCGTTGGTCATTCTTATTTTCTATTGGCTACTGACCCTTTACCTTAGGGAAGGGTCTGTGTCGTGGGGAGTGCTTGAAATGTTCTTTTCCTGCAGTTGAAACTTGTAGTTAAACTTTGGGTAGTTTCATTTGTAACAGATGGCTGTGGTAAAATTATCAGTTTCTTTTCAAGATTTTAATAATATAGTATCCCTATAGAAATTATATTGGCTAGTCAGTTGGGTTTGGAGACATCTTCTGAACCACCTACAGAAGCAACTTTGAATTTTATGGTGGGAGAAAGGTGGGATCAAAATATATTTTATAAAAGTATAAAGTATTTATAAAGTATTATGTTATGGCCAAAAGGATAACTGCTTTTTAACATGTAGCAGTGCCTGCCCCTCATTCCAAAAGAGCCACCACTATCTTTGAACTTCAGAGCTGCGTTTCCCACTTTGGGGCCCTCTGTTTTAGCAGCACAACCTGCAGAATTTGTAATCTAAATTCCTTTAGGCATGCTAAAGTTCCCATCTTTAATTTCTGGTTTGTCCAGTTAGGACTGGCAACAATGCCTGCCAAAAGCCACAGAAAATCACTGCTGCTCTTGGTACCAGGACAGAATTGCTAATTTTCAATAAGAGAAATTGTGAAAATTAGAAATGGAGCTTAAAATTATGTTTTAAATAGTGAAAATAAATCATAATATTAAACAGGAAAAGTAAATATCACAGTTATTGAATAGTTAGCTATTTCAGGATTTTGAAGTAAATTATCAGTTGTGGGATGATCTATTTTTTGTTGGGTTGAAGCTGAGGAAGGAATAATTACACTTCTTGCCCTTTTTTTGAAAAAAATCCAACCCATCGTTGTCTGGTTGACTCTTAAGTGAAATACTGTTCATACAAAATGATAAAGTTGCCTTTTATTTGTACCTTTACATGTGTTAGCTGGAATTGATGGATCCTGTAATGTAGTATTTTTGGAAAAGGTGAAGTGACTGAACTGAAATGTGATGGAAGTTGGATGGATTTTCTGTAAAGTAAGGGATTCAAATGCTGCTCTCTTTCATGTCTATGGGGATTCTTAATCCTCCAGGTCATGGTTGCCCAGAGGTGCTTTTCCAAAAGGCAGCTGGAATTTCTTGCCCAGATGCTTGGATGCCATCTTTCATGTTCTTCTGGTGTAACAGGCAAAAATAGAAACCAGCATACAGTACAACTCTAGATTTGTTTTATTGTATGTAAATTGAGAATTGGTTTAAGACAAATACTTATTTGTTAACAAGCCAGGGTTAGAACTTTGTGAAAATTCTGAATGTTTATATCTGGTGCAGAGAAAATGGCTAGTTTGGATAGATGTGGCCTTTATTTCTTCCCAATTCCACTACTGTTAGTCGTACTCAAGTTTCATATATCCTTTGAATTAGTATATTTATGGATGTTATACATAATTAAGAATGATGTAGCTGAAAGAATGTTACTTTTTCTTAACAACTTTGTTGAGGGAAAGCATCTTATTTGAAACTCAAAATCTTTAGGCACCAACCCTCAGACACTTTGCTGGCAATGGCAAGAAAGGTGTTTATAAAATTTTATCTGAGTTCCTTGTTTGGGATCTTTCCCTTAAACCCAACAATTTGCCCATTCTAAAGTATGAAAGATAGCAAATTTAAGACATTTTAAATCATTTGAAAGACCACTGAAGCAAAATAATTTTGAATAACCTTCCCAAAAGTAAATAAAGAACAGGCCACTCTTACCTAAGAAAGAAAAAAAAAGTAAGTTTATAATTGCTGCTGCAGAAAGTCCTTATATTATGTTTCTCTCAATGTGAACTTTCTAGGGGTAGGAAATATAGAACTTCTTGAAACTGATCCCTAAGCAGGTTCACTTTGAGGGAGATGATCCTTCAGATAATGGTCTCAAATTATTTAGGAATGTGTTAGGTACAGAGCAGCATCTTGAGTTATTTATGTCCAGAAACAAATGGGTTGTGCAGCTGACTGTTAGGGCAGCCCCAGATAAAGCTTATTATATCAACTTATATAAAAGGGGTTAATTTATGAAACACTATGGCTAATTATTACAGTTTTACAGTAAATACCTTCGGAAACATTTGCAGATATTTTAGTTGTAACCAGGTTTCTTAATCAGTTTTTTATTCATATTTTCTTTTAGTGTATGAGCAGAAAAAAATTGATAGTTGCCTTTTATCTTCCCTTTCATGTATTACTCAAGTCATTGTCTTGTCAATTAATTGTTGCAACATTGGGCATAACACTATCAGACGTTAAGACTATTGGCCTTATCATACTATAAAATAGTGCAAAGACATGATGTAGCTTTTTTTCTGGAGATAATAGTTGTCCTTAACACAAATCAAAGTGACTGCAAGCTGAAAATGTATGAATTGCCAAGGGGCAAATATTATGCTCATGGTTTATTTATTTATTATTTTCTTGAGTGCACTTCTTATCATTTTAACAGTGCTTAAGATATTCCCCGAGGGATGTGGTGGCTCAGTGGCTAAGATACTGACCTTGTCAATCAGAAAGTTTAGCAGTTTGAATCCTTAGTGCCGCGTAACAGAATGAGCTTCCGTTACTTCTCCCAGCTTCTGCCAACCTAGCAGTTCAAAAGCATGTAAAAATGCAAGTAGAAAAATAGGAACCACTTTGGCGGGATGGTAACAGTGTTCTGTGTATCTTGGCATATAGTCACGCTGGCCATATCATCACATAAATGTCTGGGCAACACTGGTTTCCTCAGATAAGAAATGGACCACTGCCCCCTAGACTACAGAGGGAAACCTTTATCTTTTACCTGCTTAAGACTATTGCTTTTTTGCCAGTAAATATAAAAGGGAAACCAGTTTTTCTGATGCTACTGCTGAAAGTGGTAAGATTTCTTGCCATTTTATAAGCAAGAAACAAAAAACTTAGAAAATTCTGCAAATATGGGAAATCATGCAAGATGGAGCTTTGCTCGTTTTGTGTGAAATTACCTGTTCATTATTGTTTTTTGATTGCTTCTTCTTCTGTTGCTACTAGATATAATTTCTGAGGAAAAATTTCCTATCTTAAATTTACTTCATGCTTGCTTATTTCTAATATATATTTAAAAGTTGTTTTGAAATTAGTTTTCTTTTCCAAAGACCACCTTCATATTAAAATGATATTCTGAAAACAAAATCTTTCATAATGTTTTGTAATATATTTAAAAAGAAGACTATAGGCAAATTGTCATGGATGAAGGGAATTGTAGCCCAACAGACCTGGAAGTCACAATTTCAAAACAGTATTTGTATAATTCTTATCGTATTTAATACTAATATTTCTAAACATCCTTTAAAACATAGTTCTGAGAAATGTAATTATCAACTTTAATAAGGGCCCTTAATACTACTTAGCCAAGTGATAATTACATGAATCAGTAATTCTGATAGAAGATAAAAATGATATAGGTTGGTATAAAAAGAAAGTAAGCTCTTTTTTCCTTTTCAATAATTATCTGTAAGGTATTTATTTAAAAATTAAAAAGTTTTCCTAAGAAAACAAATGTCAGCTATCAGGGATCTTTTTAAATAAATAATGCAAATATGCATGCTTTCAGAAATACTTGTAGGACATTGATTGGGAAAAGGTAGCATATGTTGATTAAGTTTGTCATATGTCATACTAAATTTATTAGCTTTCATGCAATATATTGTTTTCCTATATATTGTAGAAATCATAAGTAGTGATGTCATGGATTCTTCTTCCATATTTCTATACTTATCAGTAAATAATCTCTGTTCTTCCACTTAGTAAATTTGAGTAGTCATTTAGAGAACAGTATTCATACTTTTCAACTACTCAAGAAATTGTCACTAATGGAGTTCCAACAAACAGGAGGTTAAGTATGCAGAATAAAAACTCATATTGCAGTGTACATAAAGCCTGGGGAGGGGGGAGAAATGAGAACTTCATAATTCTTCCATAAAATATTAGAAAAGGTGAAAATGTTGAAAAGGGAATGAAAGCATAGGAAAAAATATGGACAGGAAGAAAAATTCAATGGAAGAAGTAGAAAGCTGTGAAAGGCATGGAAAGTGACATAAGGTTTTAAAAGGAAAACTTTTTAAAAGAAGAAACAACAAGGATTGTTGGGGTAATTTGGAAATAAGGAAGCCAATATAGTGGGAAAAGACCTTTTAAGAAAAACAACCAAAGTATAGCAATCACCAAAAGGCCAGTCTTGTCCAACCTAGCATATTCTAGTGTATTGAACAAGAGATGTCTTCCCAGCTAGTTAGTCATCTTCATATTGGTTAGAAATTCTGAGATTAATTCACAGGTACAGACAATAGAGCTTTATGAAAAATTGGTAGTAAGTTAGCACAAATAGAGCATCTTTCTTAAGGCATTATAGCATCCATGCCCTTTAAAAAGCTTGTGTGGCTATTATGAAATCAGTCTTCTTGAACACATATGCATGCTCAAATTACTTTTCTTCACCAGTAATCTCAGGAAATGTATTTTCAGATGGGGGGATTTTTTAACCATCTGCACAAACTTTGTAAAGAATATGAATGCTTTAATAAGATGTACTTAGTCTACAGCAAATAACTTTTTGGTTTACACAGCCACAATGGCAGAAGCAGAGAGTTTTTGATGCTTGAGTTTTTGATTTTAAAATAGGAGCATGAGAAAAAGAGGTGCAATAATGAAAAAAATATCTTTGGGATAACTAAGCAGAACTGTAAAGTTTGGAGTACAAAAATCAATTGTTCTGTTATTAATTAATAAATAAATAAAAGTTATACAACACTCATAAAACATACACTTGATTCATGCTAAAGCATATGTTTGATTTAATGCTTTGTTTGAGGCAGGCATAGTGTTTTCTTCAAGAAATGTGTAACTTAAAAATTCTGGCTTACTGTTATCTGAATGTACTCATTGTTTTTTCTATAGTTTTTTATTGAATTTGTTAACATTTTTATCTGTAAAATACTAGCAATTATCTTAATAATCTTGAAGTTATGGTAAAGAATCTTATTTTTATAATTACCGATTTTTGGCATTTACTTACAGCAAAATTAAAAGAGTTTTTGATTCTTAGTGATGCTTTGGTTGCTCATTAGGGATAATATAGAGAAGTTGGTGATTTGTATATAAGACAGGTTTTGTAGCCCTTGTCACTCCTTATTACTTGGAGGTTGAATTTGCTGTAGCCAGTCATAATTTATCACTGATTGTAGATGACAACTATGGATATAAAGCTTATTTCTCTCAACCATGCATTGATTTTTCATGTTGAATCATTCCCACATTGTCTTGTGAATTTTTCACATACTGGATAATTTAAATGTCTATCTTGAAAAAGATTAGACTTATAAATATTATGGAGTTTGGATTTCATAAATTATAATGTCTATGGTTTGATTAAAAATCAATTCTGTTCACCTATTTTACTGGTACTGACTAATTTGAAGAAAGCACTTTTAAGCCTGGTAATTTAATGGGACACATCTTACACATAGAAAGCATTCCAACGTCAATGTGCTTAGTGAGATTAAAACTTATTACATTGCCTTAAGATATACATTTGGGGATCTTCTATCACCCTTTGGATGAATCGATATTTGTGACTCTGTTTTTCTAAAGTAGATGCCTCTTTGCATATAAAATAATCAAACCATTGTTAAAACCAAATATGATCAATTTTAGAAATAATGAAAAATGAATTTCATCTACATTTTGTCTTTGTCTTGCACATTGCTAACTCTGCTGAAAATTTTTTAATTTTTATTCAAGCCCATTTCTATTCAAGTCCATTTCTTGTCTATTTTGCCTGGCTGCAGCTTTGCTTATCCGGCCATAGCAATTCTCCATTTATATTATTGATTTTCTCCCACTTTGGACTCCCTCTAGATGAACTTGATTCCCAGAATTCTAAGCAATAGCAAAATTCTCAGAAAAGCAGTTCTTTGTTGAGAAATTTTAGAAGTTGAAGTCTATAAATCTGAAGGGTATCTCAATGGATTATATACTCTGACCTTGAAGATGACTTGGAAATTTTAGCTTGTAGAAAAAGAAACCTTCAATTTTAAAAGATTACTAGTATATTTTTGAGACTGAATTCAATACTGATAGTCTTGACTTACAGAGTTTAGAATGTGGAGATTGTGACCTGCTCAATGTCACAATAGATTGTGACTTATTCAGTGAACAAGATAATATAATGAGTTCTGTTGTATTGGAATTTGTTTGGTTTAATTGTGTGTATCTGGTTACAACTTGATAATGTACACATAGCTGGCCAAAACTATGTTTGGTTTGGTGTAGTAGATACTAATAATTCCAACCATTGTCTCTTAGACCAACTTGACAGTTTTGTTGAGAAAATAAAATGAGCAATCTTTGAAGGGAGGCAAAATTCGTAATATAGGGAATGTGATATTAATGCTAATAATGGGGATGTAGTCCAGTAATGCATACTAAGTAGTAAAATTAATGCTGTTATATTATTTATTAAGTAAGTGAACAATTGAAATAATAACTGAAAAGATATTCTGTGATGGAGAAATAATATATTCTCTCTCTTTCTCTCTCTCTTTCTCTCTCTCACACACACTTTGGTTTTATAGATTGAATTGGGTTTACACAGAAATTTATTCCAAAGACCATTGACCAGCTAACCAATAGGGCAACCACGGTTTATTACTACAGTTCTTGAATGTTACATCCTGTTGACTGGCCATCTGTAATTGTTCTGGATACTTGTTGAAGTAGCAGAAAACACATTTTGGCAACTGGAATCCAGGTACACAGATTCAACAGTTGAAACATCAGACTACAATTTGTGAAGAAAGAAAGCCGTGAAGTCATGGATAAGGACAACATGAGCCTAGTTGACCAGCAGTATGAATGTGTGGCGGAAATTGGTGAAGGAGCCTATGGGAAAGTGTTCAAGGCCCGAGACTTGAAGAATGGAGGGCGCTTTGTAGCTCTGAAGAGGGTGCGGGTGCAGACCAGCGAGGAAGGGATGCCACTTTCCACTATACGCGAGGTGGCAGTCTTGAAGCATCTGGAAACATTTGAGCATCCCAACGTGGTCAGGTGAGGAAGTGGGGCAGAGAATGTAATCAACTATATTTGAGATTAGTTGTGTAGGTTGAATGAGAATTTTAAGCAAAGATGTTTGGATAATCTGAGCATTAGAGCAAATATATGGAATAGTTTGTTTAAGAGAATATATTGCAAGCCTAACCCATCTGTGTTTGAGATTTGCCTCCTACGCATTCAAACATCCATATCCAGAGGCAAAGGTGTGTTACTTAAGTATTTGAGTGGAAAGGCCTGATGCCACATATATGCATTGATTTCTGGAATATTAAAAGGAAAAACAAAAAGAGTGTATTTTGTGGTTATGTCTAAGTAAACCTATATTTTTTTAGCATTACTAAATATTGTCATTAAGGCATCCTATGTGGTATCAAAGTTAATTTTGAAATTAGAACAGTTTAGAATATGTAGTCCCTTTAAACAATTCAAGAGTATACAGAATATATTAAAATGTAAAATAGAAATTCAACATACGTAAATGTCTGTGGAGATTCTCAGTCATCTAAGACATGATTGTCTCAAAATGTGATTTTTCAAAAGGCAACTGGACAGTTTTTTTCCTGAGAAAGAAGATGTTTTGCTTCTTGTCCAATAAGATCAGTGAATAATGGGAAGGATGGAAAGTTTAGTTATAACAGGATAGTCAGGATGGGATGGAAGGATCATATTCCTTTGCAGTCATCTGGTCAATAACACTCTCTCTGAGATCTGTTGAGGGCACTTGGGAATTTAGCCGTGCCCTCAGGGTCACCTGAATGAGAGTCCAAATGGTGTGGAATCTTCTTGGAACTGCTGAAAATACTGCATTGTAGACAAGGGATTGGTGGTTGTGCATTCATCCCCCTCTGTTGAGGGAGGGCTGTTCGATTCTTACATAGATGGCTTCTTTTATCCCTCTTTCAAACCAATGGCCCTCTCTATCCAGAATGTGGATTTTGCTGTCTTCGAAAGAATGACCTTTTGTCTTTCAAATGCAGATGGACTACTGAATGTTGTCCTGATGAATTTGTTCTCCTATGTTGTGCCATGTGTTTGTGAAGTGGTTGTTTTGTTTCTCCAAGGTATAGATTTGTAATTGTCTCATTGCATTATACAGATAGTCCTCGACTTAACAACAGTTCATTTAGTGACCATTTGAATTAACCATAGCACTGAAAAAAATGACATGACAATTTTTCTCACCTATGGCTGTGTCATAGCAACCCCATAGTCACATGATCAAAATTCAGATGCTTCTTTTATGAGGGATGCAACTTTCCAGGGTCAGGTGATCATCTTTTGTGTGACTTTTCTGACAAGCAAAGTCAATGGGGAAGCCAGATTCATTTAATAACTGTGATGCTAACTTAACAACTGCAGTGGTTCATTTAACAACTGTGACAAGAAACGTAGTAAAATGAGGCAAAATTCACTGAATAAACTCCTTAGCAATAGAAATTTTGGGGTCAATTGTCATAATTTGCAGACTTACCTGTATTGCATATGTCACTCTGGTCAGTTTGTGTCTGGGTGTTTTATGCATAGCACAACATTGGAGAACAAGAATATACTAAGGCAGAAACTTTTATACTCCAAGGATAAAACACTTCGCCTGCTTGGTTAGTAGAAGTAAGCCATATGTATTGAATTCAACAAAACTTAAGTTCCATTGAAGATTGTAGCCTTGGTTACATTGAAATATATCTCAAGTCACACGGATACTTAATTTTTGACAGCAATTCCTGCCCTAATTTTTTATAGGTTTGAAAATATGACTTGGAATATAATTTAAAAAATAGAGGAATGAATTATTTATTCCCACCTATGATGGTTTTAGTTTTTGTGAGCTTTAGATTTTGTAAATGGTCTAGAAAAAATATAAGGCTATTCATCAGTAATAGAATACTCCTTTCTGTTCGTGTATGATTTATGCTATGTTCCTGCTGATATGATAGTCATAGGAGATTTATTTGCAATTTTCATGGGTGGAGTCCCACTGGTTCTAATCATACTGTTTCTTTAGATGAGTAATATGTCTGATATGTAATAATATGAGGTTCAAATGTACATGGTGACTAATTTTAAAAAAATGCCTGTGCATAACAGGTATTATGGAATTTCAAAGAAGCTAGATTTGAACTTTTCCAAGGAATTTTTGCAAGTTTATAAACATAATAAATCTTCATATTTGGAACCTATTAAATAAAAAATTTGAATGCTATGTCAACTTACTTTAGATATTCTTTTTAAACATTAATATTATATTTCTATACCTATCAACATAATGAGATTAGAAAAAACCTTTGCTTTCTAGATGTAACAGTGAATCTATCTTATGTGTAAATAGATTTTATAAAATTGTGTATTGAATATTTATAGTATGTCTAAAAGAAACAGCAATTAACTTAGTCTATTAAATGGGGCTACTGATTGAATTCTATTCTTTAAATAGAGTTTAAGACTAGTTAGGATCTGTTAATTTTTAATCATTGAGTGCACTTTCTGAAAGAATTTGCAAGCTTTTTCAATCTTCCCCCAAATGGTGACCTTGATGGGTATTGTACTGCAACTTCCATTATCCCCAGACAATGTGACCAATGACTGCTGATACAGATGATGAGAATCGTGCTTTCCCATTTGGAGGGTACCAGGTTGGAGAAAAATGATCTACTTATAATTTGTCTGTCTATCTATCTATCTATCTATCTATCTATCTATCTATCTATCTATCT
>BLBF01000094.1:4119240-4147379 GCA_015471245.1 Laticauda colubrina | reverse complement strand
TCTATCTATCTATCTATCTATCTATCTATCTATCTATCTATCTATCTATCTATCTGTTAGACATTTATAGAAAAATAATATAGTTTAAGCCAACTACAATCTCCTTACCCTGATTATTTATGTAGGTAACTGTTTTGTTCTAAAATCCATGGTATTTGCAATAGTTTCTCATGTGGAAACTTCAACATTCATACCTTTAAATGCCTTGCATAGTCATTGCTTTGGGGTGCATTGATTGTTTTATTTATTTATTTGTTTGATTTGTCAATTGCCCCTTACAGATCTCTGAGGAATGGGGTGAGGTCAATAGTGGATAGTTTGAGGTTAAAGGAGTGGGGGTTAGAGGATGTAACAACAGAGTTAGGTAGTGCATTCCAGGCATTAACTACTCTGTTGCTGAAGTCATACTTTCTGAAATCAAGTTTGGAGCTGTTTACATTGAGTTTGTATCTGTTGTGTGCTCTTATATTGTCGTGGTTTGAAGCTGAAGTAGTCATTGACTGGAAGGACATTGTAGCAGATAATTTTGTGCAGTAAGTCTAACTGTTGGCGGCGTAGTTCAAGCCCAAAATCTCAAGCCTGGTGATATAGGGTATTCTGTTGCAATTATGTTGTTATTGCCTTAAACATTTTGTTTTTCTACAAATTCAATTATTAAAGGGCAAAACTGAATGAACAGTAAAGTCATCTGAAAATAAGCTGATTGTAAAAGGACTATCAGAAAGCAACTTAAGTCTGTAGCAAAAATCTTAGAAAATTATAGCACAAAAAACAGGTAGTCCTCAACTCACCACCACAATTAAGCCCAAAATTTCTGTTGCTAAATGAGACAGTTATTAAATGAAGTTTGCCCCATTTTACAACCTTTCTTGCCATTGTTGTTCAGTGATTTACTTTGTTAAGTTCGTATCACGGTTGTTAAGTGAATTTGGTTTCCCCATTGACTTTGCTTGTTAGAAGGTGGCAAAAGGTGATACATGATCCCAGGACATTGCAAGTGTCATAAATAACAGTCCGTTGCCAAGTGTCTGAATTTTGATCACGTGTCTATGGGGATGCTGCAATGATCTTAAGTGTGAAAAATAATTGTAAATCACTTTTTCAGTGCCATTATAACTTCAAACTGTCACTAAACAAACTGTTGTAAGTTGAAGACTACCTGTACATAGTGCAACAATTTGAGTCATTTTCTGTATATGATCATTTTTAAGAAAGAGAAACCTATAATCTATTTTGGAGTTTGATTTTAATATACTTATAATATTTGATTTCATGGGAAATATCTTTGTTTATGCAGTAATGAAAGAGTACCTTTTTTTCAAATATAGAATGGAATAATATAGTGTTTTGACTTTTTCAGTTAAAGAAATAAGGACAAAAGATGATGATGTCATAGTATTTTGTTATATTATAAATAGTTGATGATAGAACAGATACCACAATTAATGATAGTTGAATTTATTGTACTAGATGTAATATTTAAAACTTAATCGTTAGGTGTTAATCTTCTTACAATGCTGTAAAGCATGCAATTTGTTATCTTGATAATTACCTGAAGAAGAATCATATAAAATCAAACCTATTTAGTCTAGAATATTTTTTCACCAAGTTTTGGGTATTATAACACAACTTACTTGAGATGCTCAATAAACTAATGTTAAGTAAAATGCCATTCTTCCAATACTGGACATTATATATACGCATCATAGCTTAACAGCCTTATTCTCTATGGATTATTTCATTTTGGAATGAGGAACTGCCACCATAAAGGATAGAGATTTGATTCAAAAGGAATTAATTGGGTGTAGAATCAAGTCTTTGCATGCAGCTGCTTTCCATTCAATGCTACACTTTAAAACTATACATCTAGATTTCACATAGAGTGATCTACAGTAATCTTTGTTTGATTTGGCTTACATGCATATAGGCCTGGTTTGACCAACAATACTGAATCCAGATCTCTCACTTTTTAATTCTGCATATCAAAATAAATTATTCATAATATGAAAAATGTCCATGCTTGCTTTCTGTAAGATAATTAGTGCAAAAGTTGCCTGCAGTGGTCTTTAAAATGTGTTTTAATTCTATCCTAACCTAAAATCACTATGTTTGAGAAGGCAAGAAGATCTATTCTCCAATATTAAGCATTTAGGTAATCTACCATAGAAAAGTATAAGAAACAAACATTCCTTCGTTTTTCATTGAAATGCAGTCTTTCAAAATTCACTGAAAAATATTTATGTTAATCAAGTTTTCTTAATATTAATCTTCTCATCAATCCTTCAGTAATTTTGCTTCAGTGAACTGCACCAATCTTCTGAATAGCCAAATAATAATATTTGCCCATACTTGTTTTCCTTGGTCAGTGATAATTGATTCAATAATTATTCTGTTTAGATTTAGTATAATCTGATGGAACAAACTGATACAAACTATTTCAGTTAAAAATCATCGTTGTCTGATTGTTAACGGTTTAACTTCTTTCTTAGAACTAGTATATTATAACAACTCAGAGTTTCAGTGTAGAATTGAGATTGAATAAAAGAGCTAAGAGTTGAGGTTTGTACATTCAGCCAAACGTGCTTTGTTTTAACATGATTTGTACACTAAGCTATAATTAATTGGGTTCATCCAACACACTAAGGTATAGGTGATGGTGTTCGCCTGGTTCAGAGGACATGCTAAGCCAACATCTAACCACATTATGATTTGATGAGCTATGACTTGCACACATTGGTTTCAAGGAACATCATCAGAACTTTTTTATATCACCTACAATTGAAACTAAAGAAAGAACTCTGAAGCATTACCTTTTGTATTCTATTTTATAATCCATGTATACACAGATTAAAGGGCTTCAGAAGCTAATCCTTACTTATTTGTAAGAGAATCTAGAATTTTAAAATGTTTGAAACTCCTTTAAATACTTCTCCTTCACCTTTCCCCTACCAAAAAAAAGCCAAGGCTTATATATAAATATCGAAGCATACCATGTGCAAAAGCATATTGGCATTCCAATTGTGTTTGGTAAGATAAATTCAGCATACCCAGCGTTCAGGTTGGAAGATAAAATGTTTAATTAGTCATTATTGTCCAGAATATATAAATTTGGCACAAATATATCTCCCGGTTATGTAAGATAACATTCACTGCTTGCAGAAAACATGAAATATATGCAGACAAAGGATAGACTTTGCCAGGAACAAATGACATATTCAATCCAGGAAATTCCTGTGTGTAAAATTAGGAATATTTCCTGCTGTAATGCATCTGTAAATATTCTTCTAATTCTGATTATATTTGTTGCATCCAGCACCACCTAACAGCTTGAATGTATTGGAATTTGCATTTATAGAATATGAATCAGAAGTGGAGTATTTCAAGCAAAAGTATCCCATATCAAATGTGTGCACGAATGTTAAAACAAAAACTAACTTTGCTTTTCATTTCCATAGATATTTAGCTTTAAATCTGCCTCTTAAGCAGCTGCCCAAAATCCTGATAGATTTAATTGTTTCTACTATTATAGAAAAGGTATTGCTAATGTCAGCTATGCCTGATTGCAGCAATGGTTTCTAACTTCATAAAGATGCTGAGTGCGAAACATTTGAGGAAAAACTTCTTTGTCATGCTCTTTCTACCTCCTGTGTTAACTTCCAAGATACTGTCTTTTGAAAATTAGTTTCAACTCCAAAATCATAAATCAGCAAATGCAAGATATCTTGTCATGTTGAACTAATAATATTTATTTTATGCAAAAAGTCCTTTTTAGAAGTACATATATCTCTTTTCTATGTAAATATGCTTAGAACAGTATTAAAGGTTGAGAAATTTTGTTCTAAAGATTAAAGCCCCTGTCACACAGCACCAGTGGATCTTCTTCTCTCGTGTCGCTACACTTTTCCCAGTCACTGTAGAACATAGGCTCTGGCACTTGGGGTGTAATCGTGGAGATCATGTGATGTACAGGGTTGTGGTAGCAGGGTGCAGTTTAATAGGTGTTCCATTGTCTGGGGAGCCTCCCCGCAGTCGCATTCTATGGATCCATTATGGTTGTATCCCCATTTCTGCATCAGGGCTTTGCACCTCCCAACTCCAGTTCTAAGGCGATTCAGGCAGCGCCAATTTTGCCATGGCTCACTGGCACCTGTTAGGAGGGATTCCTTTGGCTCAAAAAAGAGGTTATGGGGTTTCTCCTGTAGATGTTTTGACCAGGCTTCTATCCTGCAGCTCTGGGGATTGCCATCCAGGGGTTGTACTGAGTGTAGAAAACTCTTCCTGGATTTTAGCCTTTTTGGTGGAGGAACATGCTGGAAAAGTGGATGGCGACTGTCATCTTCCTGTTTTGTGCGTTCCACTCTTGAAGATACATCTCTTCTGACTGTAGGAGGGGCAATTCCATACAGCAGGTAGAGGTCATCAATTCGGGTAGGCTTGAGACAACCAGAGATGGCCCTATAAGCTGTATTTAGAACAGGGTCCAGCTTCTTGGCATGTGAGGAACGTCCCCAGACAGGGCATGCATATTCGGCTGCGGAGTAACACAGGGCAAGGGCAGTGCTGTGGATGGTTCCTGGGTCTGTTCCCCACTTGGAGTTTGCCAGCTTTCTCAAGATGTTATTCCTGGCTCCCACCTTTGCCTTTGTCTTGCTGACATGGTCCTTGAAACTGAGAGTGCGGTCTAGAGTGACTCTTAGATACACTGGTTTGTCTATGTATTCTAGTCTCTTGCCATACCAGTGGACCTTCAGTTTGCGGTTTGCATCGCGACCCTTGAGATGGAAAGCACTGACTTGAGTCTTATCTGGATTTGCCCGAAGATGGTTTACAGCATAGTAGGTGGCCAGGCCCTCTAGTGCTTCACTTAGCGTTCTTTCAAGATCCAGAAATTACTGGGACTGAGAGGCTATGCACAGGTCGTCTGCATACAGGAAGCTCCTGGTGTTCTGGTGGATGGGTTGATCATTTGGGTAGATGTTGAACAAGAGTGGAGCAAGAACGCTGCCTTGCGGAAGCCCATTTTTCTGTCTGCGCCATCTGCTTCGATCTCCACTGAGATCAACAAAGAAGCGTCTGTTCTCCAGCATGTTTTGGATCAGAGAAGTCAGGCTGGCATCATGTGTAATCTTGTACAGCTTCTGCACAAGTACTCTGTGGTTGACTGTATCGTTGATACAGTCGTTGTCAGGTATCTGTTTACCTGCGAATCCTTCTACCACGCTACACCAACCTACCAGTGGATGGAAAGAGGTTGTAAAACAGAGAGAAACATTTGCCATCCATTGGTTAAAGCGATGCATCCGTTCTGTGCTCACTGCATCCGTTTTTCATACTCTGTATCCGTCCAGCATCCGTCTACTGAGATTTCATCCACTCAAAAAGTTTTGAGCTGTACAAAACTTTTTGAGCGGAAAATGTATCCAACGGGTCTGTTCTACATCCGCTACACATATGGGGAACATCCGTCATATGTCCGTCGTCATCCGTTATGTGTCCGCTATATCTGCTAGGCATCCGCTGCGCATCTGCGCAACTCGCATCCACTCCAGCGGAAAACGGACACAGGGAGGAAGCGAAACGGATGCGGAATGGACATGCAGCGTTAGTAGCACGGACGTAGAAAGGATGAAAGCAGATGCAGCTTGCATACAAAGCATTAAAACAGAAAAAATGTTTGTATAGGGGACGTATCTGGGATATTTAAGATGTCTGCAGGATGCCTAGAGGATGCAAAAGGACACCTAGCGGAAAACCTATATTTCCTATAAAAAGGGGGAGAAATCACCTGGATCTCACTTTCAGACCAGCAGCCCTGCTGTGCAGACCTCTTCAGCCTTCATCTGGCTCTTGCTCTTCCACAGCATCCAGTCATCTCCACCATGGCTCATCACATACTCCTTTTGGTAACCGCCATCGTTCTACAACAGTACGAAGCCCTCTACAGGCTCTTTCACCTGTTCTACGGGAAGAAAAGGAGGCGTCCAAGAAGTGTCTGGATCAGAAGATGGATCACGAGAAGAGCCGAGTACGGACTGTATAACAAGCTGATGGTGGAGCTGAGGAACGAAGACTCTCGTGCATTCCAGAACTTCATGAGGATGCCTCCAGCCATGTTTGACGAAGTTGTGGAGTGGCTGAGACCTAGGTTGACCAAGGCAAACACCAACTTCCAGCCCAGCCTGAACCCTGGACTGAAGGTGGCACTGACCCTGTGCCACCTGGCATCTGGGACCACGTACAGGAGCATGCAGTACGGCTGGAGGGTGCCACACAACACCATCAGCATTGTGGTCAGAGAAGTGGTGCAGGCCATCATCGAAGAATACCTGGAGGAGCTCCTCCAGTGCCCCTCCACTGAAGAAGGCTGGAAGAAAGTTGGCAGAGCAGTGGTATCAGAAGTGGAACTTCCCCACACCGTTGGAGCCATAGATGGGAAGCACGTGGCCTGCAAAGCTCCAGCCAACTCAGGGTCCACTTATCACAACTACAAGGGCTTCTTCAGCATCATCCTCTTTGCCATGGTCGATGCTGACTACAAGTTCATGTACATCGATGCTTCAGGCAACGGGTCATCTTCAGATGCCCAGGTATACAATGCCAGTGACCTCAAGGAGGGGCTGGAACGCAACCTCATCATGAGCTTCCCAGATCCAGACCCCCTGACCAACGACACACAAAATGTGCCCTACTTCATCGTGGGGGATGACGCCTTCTCCCTCAGAACCTACCTCATAAAGCCCTACACTTCCAGATGCCTCACCCGTGAAGAGAGGATCTTCAACTACAGGCTGACCAGGGCAAGGCGGGTGGTGGAGAACGCCTTTGGCATCCTGGCCAACAGGTTCCAGGTACTTCTCACCACCATACAGCATCGCCCAGAGACGGTGAGGAACATCGTGGAAGCTTGCTGCATCCTGCACAATCTCATGTGCACCCGCTACCCAGTGTTGCAGAACAGGCTAATGGACCGTCAACAAGGCAATGGGGACATGGAGCCTGGTGAATGGAGGCAAGGGCGAAACCTGATAGATACTGTGGATGTGCAAGGCCCCAACAGAGCTTCTTGTGAAGGGAAGAAGCAGCGCAACCTTCTGAAACACTGATGCAACTCCCCAGCTGGAGCAGTGGAGTGGCAAGACAGGATGGTAAATGCTTAATGGATGCTTCCTTCAGCCTGTCTCATCATACCGATGAGATTGTGCCATGTATGTTGAGTGGCCCTACAATGAATAGGGCATTTAATAAAGAGTTGTATTTATGTTGAAATGTGTGGATCAATGATTAAATTGTTATTGATAATAAAGGGCCATCGGTGTGGCACCTGGGAGGGTGGACCATACAGTCCCACTATGCTTGCACTGGAGGCTTACCTATCCCACTGCTATCCTTACCCATCCCACAGCTATTACCCATCCCATAGGTATCCCTGCCCATCCCACTGCTATCCTAATCCATCCCACAGCTATTACCCATCCCACAGGTATCCCTGCCCATCCCACATCTATCCCTGTCCATCCCACATCTATTACGCATCCCAAAGGTATCCCTGCCCATCCCACTGCTATCCTTACCCATCCCACAAGAATGCAAAGGCTTAAACCATTTCTAAAAGTTTCTGCCAAGACTTTATTTACTAAAATAAATGAACCCAAGTGTGTGAAGCAAAGATAAACTTTATTAATAACAAACTGCAAAAGAAAATGACCAAAGTAAAGTGTCCCAAGCAAAGATAAAGTCAACAGGTAGCAACCCAGTCTCTGGCACTCTTCTCAGTCACTCTGAGGCATGCCCATCGTCTCAGGGGTGAAGGGTCCAGGTGCTGTGGCGGTGGCTGCTGCTGGAGTGCTGGTCTGAGGCACCATTGGGGTGCCTGGCCCTGAGAGGACAACGGGATGATGTGTGTAACAAGCTCTCAGACAGCTGGCTCAGTCCTGTGATGTTGAGAGCCTCTTCCTCCATGACATGGGGTGTCAGTCCTAAGAGTGATGACAGATGTTCTGAGGCCGGGCTTGGCTGTGGGGTGGAGGAAAGAGGAGTGTAGTGGGGCTGTCTGGTCTGCAGCTGAGCGAGGTGAGGCGTGTGTGGCATCTGTGGCGTGTGTGACCTCTGTGGCGTGTGTGGCATCGGTGGCATTCGATGAACCTTTGCCTGGACTGGGAAGGGCTGCCTGTGCTGCTGAAACTCCTGGTAGCCATAGCCTTGGTAGGTGAGGGCCTTTGGAAAGCCTTGGAAGGGCTGTGACATCACCTGGGGTGGAGGAGCAGACCTGGACTGGGTCGGAGCAGGTTCAGCTGGGCCTGGAGGGTTGTGCAGAAGACCTGTGAGCCTCTCCTTTATCACCTGGTACCGTGATTCGGACATGTCCATGAGGGTCTGATTGACATAGGTGAGGAAGGGCTTGCGGTTTGAGGATGGTATGTCGGTATGTACCAGCTGAGAGAGGAGATCTTTGCTGTTTTTGATGGTGTCCCTGATCTCCAGCAGGACAGTGTGGCTCTGTCCCTCCGGTCTGGCTCTCTGCCTGCTTTCTGTGGAGGTGGAGCTGGGGGTGGGGGCGGGTTGGTCTCTGGTGGCAGTGCCCTCTCCTTGCTCCCACTGTGTCAAGGAGTTCTCCATGCGCTCCACAACAGGGAGTGCAGCTGTCAGGGGGGTCTCCGTCATGGGGTGCTCAACAGATACCTGCCTGGACACAGAAGCTGACTCTTGGCCAGAAGAGGACTGGCTCTCTGTGGGCTGCCTGAGAGAGAGGGTGGACAGAGGGGCTGCTCCTCAGTGGCGGATCTCACCCTCCAAGAAGCTGCACTTGGCCATCGCGTAGGTCTCCCGGTCGGTGAGCTTGACCGCGGCCTGGCCAGACTTCTTGAGGTGCAGCTTCCCGTACCAGGTGTGCATGTGCTTCCACCACCCGAGGAGGACCTCCGAAGTGTAGCCCAGGCTCTCTGCCTTCTCTCTCCAAGCCGCCTGCTTCCTCTTGGTGTCTCGATAGAGCCTGTGTCCCTTCTGCCATAAGCACTCGTTCTCCCTCAGCCATTCGAGTACCTCATCCTCATGGAGTATTCGATGGAGTATTGCCTCCTCTCCCGTTCTCGCGTATGCCTCTTCCTCACTCTTGCAGAGCCTTCTGGGCCCTCATCAGAGGGGCTTTGAGGTTCTAGGGGCTACTCCATCACACCACAGCAGCAGCAGCAACAACAGAAGCAGCACCAGCAGCACCAGCAGCACCAGCAGGACCATGAGCACCAGCAGGACCAGGATCAGCAGCAGCAGAGTAAGCATCAGCAGCACCAGCAGGACCAGGAGCACCAGCAGGACCAGGAGCAGCACCAGCAGAGTAAGCACCAGCAGAAGCACCAGCACCAGGAGCAGCACCAGCAGAAGCCCCAGCACCAGCAGAGTCAGCCGGAGCAGCAGAAGCCCCAGCAGAAGCAGAGTCAGGGCTAGGGGGTGGGATGGTGGCCCTGTCCTTCTTGCCAGGGCTGGCAGGAGTAGGCACAGGCTTCCTCTTCTTCCCCATGGTTGTTGGCTGGAGATGTGTCTGGCAGCAGGTCTTTCCTCTGAATGGTGACCTGCTTGCAAGCTGCATCCTTTTATATCCGCAGGGCTGACGCAATGCATCCTCCCCGCATGCGCAGTGAACGCTTTGCATCCGCTAGGCATCCACTAGGCGTCCGCTCTGCATCTGTGTCATCCGCTCTGCATCCGTTCCTTCCGCTGTGCGTCCACTTCGCTGTGCTCCCCCAGAAGCCCTGCGGTTGTGCCATCCGCTTCCATCCGTTAGGCTTCCATAGAGCATTTGCGTATCATCCTGGCTACATCCTGTCCCCGTCCGTTCTTTTCCGTTGTTGTCCGCTCTGTTTATGCAAATTTGGGGCACTTTTGAGAGCGGATAACAACAGATGGAAAATTTTCTCGTCCGCTGTGTCCTTTTTACATACTTTTTGCATCCGTCGGCCTTTGTGACAGGCCCTTAAGATGTGTGGATTTTAACATGCTGGGTTGTTGAACACGGCACATGTTAACGTTAACAAGATTGAGAAACACATGCTTACATTGCTGAAAGAATATCATTATGGTAACCTTTTGTGCTTCCTGCCCATATGTTTTGTAGATTGTGCACCTGAAGGTAAATACTTTATCGGTTCCATTGTTATATTATCAAGACTGATTTTAAGAAATATGTATTCTACTTGTACATCAGTGAAATTCTATTTGTAGCAGCACTATAATATATTTAAGACATTTCAAAGACTTCCACTGTATTAAAACCAGAATCAAACTAGGTTCTGCAATGTTATCTGGAAATTGTATGGACTACATAGTTCTTAAATTTAAGGCCAAAAAGGATGCAGACTCAAGAAACAGGCTCTCTGTATATCAGGAGTGTCAAACTGGTGGCCCGTGGATGTGTCACGCCAGGTCATACCAACCCCAGCTCTGTGAATGGAAAAAATGTCACAAAACATTATGTGACGGCAACGTGATGTGGCAAGTTTGACACCTGTGTTGTATACCATTCTTTCTTCCCCAACCCTTCCCTTAGTATATGGTATGCACAGGTACAGTATATGTGGTACCTCGCTCAACAGTAGTAACTGTAAGAGGGGTCTTGGAGTGGGCAATCATTTAAATATGAGCCAGCACTGTGCTGCAGCTGTCAAAAAAACCAACACAATTCTAGGCTGCATAAAATACTGCACACAGTTTTTGTTGCAATGATCTAAAAATGATGTAGAGACTCTGGAAAGAGTGTAGAGGAGAGCAACAAAGATGATTAGGAAACTGAAGACTAAAACATGTAGAGAATGGTTTCTGGAACTGGGTATGTCTAGTTTGATGAAAAGAAGGATTAGGGGTGATATCATAGTATTTTTTCAATATCTCAGGTTGCTACATAGAAGGAGGGAGTTAATCTCTTCTTCAAAGCACCTGAGGGCAAAATAAGCAATTGGTGGAAACTAATCAAGGAGAGGAAGTAACTTAGGACCAAGAAAAATTTCCTGAGAGAACGATTAACTAATGGAACAGCTTGCCTTCAGAAGTTATAAAAGCTCCAATACTGGAAATTTTGAAGAAGAAATTGGATAACCATTTGTCTGAAATGATGTAGTTTCCTGCCTAAGAAGGGAGTTGGACTAGAAGACCTCCAAGGTTCCTTCCAACTTTGTTAGTCTATGCTACTCTACCCTATCCTACTCTTATATTTGGGGGGGAAAGGTCATCTGAATAAACATAGGTATCATTTTCAAGTGCTATTCTTTTACCAATTCCTATGAATAGCTATGAGGAAATGTTTGGCATACATGCTCTGTGGTTTTGTACTTTCTTACTGAGAAAAATATCCTTTGAGCAGAAATCTTTGTGCAGTTAAAACTCAGATGCTTTTCTCTTAGTGGTCATTGTTCACAGTGGCTGGCATGTTTTTCACAAAACTGCTAAAGAAGTGTATTTGACAAACTACAGCCATATAAATGCATTGTTTATAAGTGGTATTTATTGCAAAATTAGTCCTAGTAAATTTGTTAAAACTAAAGAGATAATTAATTTGTGAATGTATTTATCTATACTCTATTTAAAAACATGGTCCATTTTTCTTAGTGTTGGACTTGCTATCTTTCACATTATTATCTTCTGTCTTTGGCAGGAGTAAACAGTTGATAGATAGATAATTTTATAGTTATGTATAAGGCAATATGCATAGGATTCTTCTCCCAAGCAATCCTATGGTAACTACATGATAGCTTACCTTGAAACAAGAAGGTTTCATAGCTGAAAAGGAGTTTTAACCAGTACATCTTTAAGCATTAATTGATTAATGTGTCTGCAAATTATATACAAACATCTTGTTTTCATTATGCTTCTCTATATTATTTTTGGAAATGTCTGGAGTTATTTGTGAATTGAATACTAGATTTTGATGTGCATTGCCATAGGTTGGAAACCAGACTCTGTAGTGGAAATAGACACAGTTGGAAAAGGCCCAAATCAGCAATAAAGCATGCCAAAATTTCCAAATCAATTCAGTCAATTCAATTCTGTTTAAAAGGATCAGGTAATTGGGAAGAACATTTGCCAGAAGCTATTGGGAGATACCATCAAATGTACTGGCTTGTAATGAAATACTTTCTAAAGTTGTCTCTAATTTATTCCTTCGTTCAATTTATATGGCCACCTATCTCACTAAATCTAAAAGGAAGAAAGCTGCAATAGATTTCTTACAAGCATCTGGGCATATGATGGCCACCTATCTCAATAAATCTCAAAGGAAGACTGCAATGGATTTCTTACAAACATCTGTACATATGATAGCCACATTAATTAATATCTGTTAAAATAACAGTATACGCAAGATAGGTCATCTACAAGTCAATATAGAGTCTGGCTCCAAAAACATAGCAAATTAATCAGTGGTGGGTTTCAAAACTTTCTTACCAGTTCGGTGTGAGCATGTGCATATGCATGCTTTGCGCATGTGCAACATTTGCAACTCACCTTCTGCTTCAAGCCCTGTGTGTAAAACAGCTGATATGTGGCAATTGGCTGTGCCACATGAAACATCGGACGTTGAAAAGCAGGAAATACAGGTCAGTATGTAGCCAGGGCCAGTGAGAGGGGTCCAGCAGCTGATCATCAGAGCAAACCAGTGCGCTCACAGATGATTCTTGGAGCTACCGGTTTGGCCGAACTGGGTCGAACTGGTAGAATACCATCACTGAAATTAATCATGCATATTCACTATTAAGCAGTTTTCAGTTTATAACCAATATCTAAAAATGGTGTCTGTGGGGATATAATTCCTAGACATTAGGATTGCCTCAGCTAACATCACTTTTGTTCCTTTCCATATATTCTCCACTATTCTAATAAAATTGCTGTTGTTGTTATGCAGGTAGTCTTTGACTTACAATCATTCATTTAGTGAGGAAGCCAGATTCACTTAATAACCATATTATTAATTTAACAACTGTGTCAAGAAAGGTGCTAAAATGGGGCAAAACTCATTTAACAAGTGTCCTGCTTAATGACATAAATTTAATGGTTTGACTTGAGCACTACCTGTATTAACTTCACATGGAATCTGAAGTAGCATGGGAAGTAGCATGATTGATGTGAAAATTATGTACAAAAATATAATTTCAAAGTATGTGTCTTCAAAAGATCATTTTTCATCCTCAAAATTCAATTTGATGTATCCTGGAAGTCATTGAAATGAGCTGAAAAATAATTTTTTTCACAAGAAGAAATGCACTTGAAACATGATGATGTTTGACAAATGTCCTATGTTTGAATATATGTTGTTAAAGAAATCTTAACTTTAATTAAATCTTATTGCAAAATTAATGCTAAGTGGGATTTGGAAGAGAGAAGTTGTATGTAGCAGAATGAAAAGATGCATAAGGGGATTTTGGTTTTTTTTACCACAAAGTATTGGGACAGCCCTGACTTCTGACATATGTAGATGAAACTCTATAAATGAAACTCAGGTACTAATTCAAAGTATCTGTTGCTGTTTAAGGTTTGTTAGGAATTTCCCCTTTTAAAATTATCGTCATATCCTGATTACTGTTTATCCACTCGGCACACTTCTCAATCATATTATGAATGCAGTTGCTTTAGTTTCTTTCCATCTTTCAAGTCAAACCTAGTAATGTTTATGGAAATGGGCTGCATGTGGGGGAAGCATGGGGAAGGATTCTGAATCTTTCTTCCCCACAAGCACACACATACACACACACCACATTTGATCTGGTAGTTTGCATACAGCTGCTGAATAGCAGTTACCTTTGAAAGGAACATTTGCTCCAATTTGAGTAGAGGAAGCCACCTCAATCATTTCTTAACTAAGAAGGCTTTCATTTTTGCTTGGCAGTGGGAGTTAGGAAAGTACTGGCTGATAACAATACTGAGAGAAACAGCAAAAAGGGGCATCATTTACTGAATGGTTTGCTCTGGATTTTTTTTTAAAAACAACATAACCTAGCAGGAATATTTTAACATTACAAAAATTAATAGAACTGGTTTATATTAGGAGGTCTAATCTTGGTAAACCTTACAATTGAAATAGTTGAAAATTTCTGATAAACTCTTGGAAGATTTTTTTTCCAGATACTTCAGGATACTTTAGAGAAATAGAGAAAGACACAAAATTGTCCATTTGTATTATCATTGATTAATGATCCTATCTGTATATCATGTCAATGTCTGTAATCAATTAAGTCAAAGTTACCAGGAAGAAATTATCTGTTTTTTATTAAAACATAAGTTCTCATAAAGATATGCTGTATCTGTTTCAGCTGATTAAAATATGAACAAAAAGAAGTACAGAATTGAAAAAAAAGTCATTTTAGTTTCTACTGCTTCGTATTTCAAATCAAGTTGTCTTGGGTTTCCTTAAGCAGTAGCTTATAGTTTTTCCATATCTACTCCAGGTTTCTTTTAAATTCCATCTACCCATCTTGTTTATTTTATTGCCTTTCTGCTTCCTTCAACTTTGTTGAGCATAATTATGTTTTTTGTTAAGTGACTTAATGAAGTTGTTGCTAATTTTTGAAGTCTCTTTCAGCATGGTCTTGTCACCATAGAATCCATTCAGTGTGAGAATATAAGCTTTGTCCTTTGCACTGAGAGGGCTCGAAGTAAATTGCCCATATGTCACATGCAGCCTTCTGTAATAAGTAGATGCAATATCCATCAGTTTTGTCATATTTTGACCAGAATGTTACAGGCACAGTAAAGCCCAGTTATGGCTCATTCGTAGTCATGCTATTTTGTGCTGTGTAGGATTTATAAAGACTGCCTGAACAAGCTAACATACCGTTCTGGCATCCCAGCATGTGATATAGCGACACAGATTAAATGACATTCTCCTATTTGCTGCTTCGAGAGGCCAGGAATGGGTTAAGGTCCTCCTTCTGATGTTATAGAGCTGAGTCTGCCATTATAAAAAGCCAGCCTCTGGCTGGCCCGCCCATCTTTTGGCTTAGCTTCTTGTCTGAGAGCATAGTCTCTGGAAGAAGTGCTTTTAAACAGCTAAAGGAAAAGTTTGAACTGAAAGATGCAGCAATAAATTTAAAATCCAGCTCCCAGGGATCTGGTAGAACTCTGTCTCCAGCTCCTGGGGATCCATTCTCCTGCAGCGCTGAGGCTTCGGCCCTGCTACACAAGACTTTAGACCCAGGGAACATTCAACCTCTGACGCAGCCCCACTGATCGCAACCTTGTTGTTGCTGCCACCAGCCAAGTTTTACAGCTGACTCTGGAGCTTCGTTCCTGCCGCTTCTCAGCTGTTCCTGCTTAATTCGATTGTTCGGGGCCTGGTAAGAGCCTAAGGAGTGAAGATGGTGGCTAGGCTGTCCCAGGGCCACCCCATATGGTGGGGGGCCATTTTAGAATTGCCAGATGGCCATTTTCTTTTGGGGAAAGTGCCTCCTCAAGGTCTCATGACTTGCCTGGCCTAGTCAACAGGCAGCACCTTCATGGGAGAAGCTCACAGCACCCTTGGTGTCTGCTCTGTTAGCCAGATAGAGAGGGAAGCCCCCCAACCTGGCCCGAAAGGACTGAAAGACTCCCAAGCTCTTTTAAAGAAAAAGAAAAGACAAACAGGCCTTTCTGCTAAGCTACAATGTGACACTTAAGGAACAATTTACAAAAGGCTCAGATGTAGGCCCAGATTCAACATGCTTCTCACTCTGGGGAGGTGCACGTTAGCTCTGAAGTTTCTTCCAAGAATCTGCGTACAGTCACCTCTTAGCTTGGTCCCCAGAGAGAGTGGAGGAAGAACAGTTTCATCAGGACCTTCCTCTGGACTAGCTACCTGGGGGCCTGGCCATTCCTTCCTCAGTGGTCAGGGGGCTCAAGGAGGGCATAAGCCTAGGCCTGAAGCAACCTACACCCCCCACAGCTGTGGGCCTACGTCCTGAAGAGAATAGGCCCGAGGACTTTAGGGAAATGGTCTCTGTAACCATAAGGCAGGGCCTAGCAGAAGGGTTTAAATAATTCTTCCACCCACAAGGGGAAGGCATGTCCTTGTTACATCAGGGTTTTCCTTAAGGGTCCCCTGTTGTGGAGTGATGGGAATGACCAAGGCGGACACGGAGCAACTGACAGGAATCTTTATTTAGCGAATAAAGGGTTGCCGCGACTGCTGGGCTAACAAGCAGTCAGCTTGCGGCAACAGCTGATGCCATTTGACAGTGCTTTATATAGCCGGCTGTCAAATGGCATCAACCAATCAGAGTAGTCCGTGCTCCCGCCAGGAACGTGGACCAGAGGAAAAATTTTGGGTTGACACAACACTCCTTTCCCCTGGCAAGGAGCATGCGTAGTCCTGCAAGTGGGCCGGTCGTCTTCTCAGGCAGTTGGAATGCCGTAAAACAGGGGCCTCTGTCTGTCGGTCGAAGTCCTCTGCTTCAGGGAGCCCTTCGGAGCCGGTTACCGCAGGAACCTTGTCCTCTGGAGCTGCAGATGAGTCGCCAGGCACTGGAACAGGTAGGTCCCTCCCTCCACAGTTCTCCTGGGTGTCATTGGTCAGCGGCGGCAGGTTCTCATCGGTTAGTGGTAGTCTCGGGTCGGTGGGTGGTAGACCAGGTCCATCAGTGGCCACTGTCTAATGCCTCCTCAGCTGGTCGATATGTCTGCGCCAGGTACAACCATCCTCCAGCAGCACCCTATATGACTTAGGCCCTGTCACAGCTATGACCTGTCCTGACACCCATAAGGGGTGGCCTGCATAATTGCGGGAATAAACCAGGTCATTTAAGGCAAACTCCCTAGGCTGGCTGTCAGACCCAAGGGGAGTCACTGGGGTGTAGTGGGGGTGCAGCCTGTCCAGGAGAGTCCTCAAGCGTCTGCCCATAAGGAGTTCAGCTGGGGACCTATTGGTATTGGCACAAGGGGTTGTATGCTGATATAGCAAAAATCTGGACAACTTAGAGTGCCCTTTCAGCCATTCCGTTGCTAGCAGGGTGAAAAGGAGCTGTGAGGGCATGCCTAACCCCCAGGTTGGCTAAGTATAGTTCAAATTCGCAGGAGGTAAATTGGGGCCCATTATCTGACACTACTGTGTCAGGGATGCCATGTGTCACAAATAGACTGGTTAGGGCCCTGGTAACTGCAAGGGTGGTGGTTGTGGGCAGCAAGGCCACATCAATCCATTTTGAGAAGGAGTCTACTACTACTAGAAATGTATGCCCCTGCATTGGGCCAGCCAGGTCAATGTGCAGCCTGGACCAAGAGACTCCAGCGTCCTCCCACTTCCCAGGGGATGCAGTTGGTGGGGCAGGTCTGGTTGGCTGACAAGTGCTTACCCAGCTGGAGATCCGGGCATCCATGCCAAGCCGCCAGACATAACTACGGGCCAGGGCCTTCATTCTAATGATGCCCGGGTGGCCTTCATGCAGGAGCTTCAGAACTGAAGCTTGCAATGAGGAAGGAATGACCACCCTTGTTCCCCACAACAAACAACCCAGAAGGGATGACAGTTCCATCTGGCGTGTCTTGAAGGGCAGGAACTCAGGGGAATAAGGGACATCTGGCCACCCCCTTCCCACCCAGGGGGGACTTGGGCAATTACCTTATCCCTTGAGGAATGGTAAGCAATATCAGAAGCTGTAATGGGCAGATTGAGTTCGTTGAATCCGAACACAGCATGGATTGGTGCAGAGTCTTCAACTGGAACCGGCAATGGACAGTGGCTTAGAGCATCAGCATGTGTGAGTTTTTTTCCGGATCTATGGATCAGTTTGTATGAATAAGCAGCCAAAAACAGAGTCCATCTGGTCATCCTTGGGGATAGAATCTGAGGTGTTTGTTTATCAGCAGACAAAAGGCCTAGCAGAGGCTTGTGATCTGTGATTAGTTCAAAATGATGGCCAAAAAGGAATTCATGAAACATCTTTACAGAGGCAACTGCAGCCAAAGCCTCTTTGTCTATCTGGCTGTAGTTGCGTTCAGCTGAAGAAAAGGTTTTGGAGAAGAAGGCAATGGGTGCCTCAGAGTCATTTGGCAGTTTGTGACTAAGAACAGCCCCTTTGCCAAAAGGGGAAGCGTCTGCAGCAAGAACTAATGGAAGATGCTGGTTGAACTGAATTAAAACTGCTTTAGAGGTGATCAAGGATTTTACAGAGAGGAAGGTATGGGCTTCCCTAGGTCCCCAACGCCAGGGGGACTTTTTGTCCAAAAGTCTATGTAAAGCTCTGCGACTGAAGCTTTGTGAGGGAGGAATGCAGCATAGAAATTGAGAAGCCCTAAGAAGGCCTGGAGCTCAGTTTTGTTGGTAGGAGAGGGTGCCTCGTGGATGGCCCTGACTTTAGACTCTATAGGGTGTATGCCGGAGGCATCAATTCTGTAGCCCAGAAAATCTACTTGCTTAGTGGCAATGGTGCATTTGTCCTTTTTAAGTTTGAGGCCATTTTGCCTGAATCGATCTAGAACTGACCTTACTCTTTGTAACAACTGAGGTTTGTCTGTGGCTGAAATTAAAATATAATCGAAATAGGGGACTACCCGTGGGAGATCTTGAAGTAGCCTCTCCATCAGGGATTGAAATATCCCAGGGCTACACTCATGCCAAACTGAAGGCGTCTGCACCTAAAAGCTCCCCTGTGAGTTACTATTGTCTGCAATTCTGCTGTGTGGTCATCTACAGGGAATTGCTGGTATGCCTGGGACATATCCAGCTTTGCAAAAATAGACCCAGGTTCAAAAGAATGTAAAAGGTGCTGAATGATGGGAACTGGGTAAGCGCTGATTTGGTGGTATCTATTCAGGGAAATTTTGTAATCAGTGCATATCCTAACACTACCATCTTTCTTAAGAGGGGTCACTATGGGGGTCTCCCATTTAGCAAAATCTACAGGTTCTAATACTCCTTGTTTAATTAGTTTGTCAAGTTCCTTATCTAACTTAGGACGAATTGCAAAAGGCACCCTACGAGGTTTCAGGCGTGCAGGAGTTGCTTGAGGGTCTACACTAAATGATATGTGGGTGCCTGAGTAACATCCCAAACCCTCGCTGAGTACATCAGCATAGTCTTTGAATAGGGAATCTACTTCAGCATTTAAAACAGAGTGGATACCTGTTATATTTAGGCCAAGGGCAGGGAACCAATCTAAACCCAGTAAACTGGGGAGAGCATCATCCACCACAACAAGAGGCAAGTGGCCTTTAAAAGTTTTGAATTGAATGAGGAACTTGCCTTTCCCGAGGACTGGAATGTTCTTGCCTTGGTAATCTCGCAGAGTCAGGTGGCAGTCAAGGAGCTTCTTCTTTGGAAATCTGGGTAGCAGCTTCTTAAGGGTGTTCCATGAAATAATGGATAGAGCAGAACCTGTATCCACCTCCATCTTGCAAGGTTTACCTTCTAAGGAGACAAAAATACTGATCTTGTTAGAGCTGTTGTTGAACTGATTGAAGTGGTAACAGGTATAGCAGTCTTCCACTTGCCTTTGAAAGATGGGGTTTGGCTGAGGTCTCTGAGTAAAGGTTTTCCCAGCTTGGCAGACCCTTGCTAAGTGACCCTTCCTCTGGCAACTTAAACAGATGGCATTCCTGAACCTACAGGATGCTCTTAAGTGATTTCCTCCACAGCTTAAACAGATGGGTTGCTGCCGGGCAGAAAAAGTAGCTTTTGACTTTGAGTCTTCTGGAAGGGGTCTCTGGAAGGGGTCTCTCTCTTCTTCTGGAAGGGCTCTAAGACGATTTACAACAGCTGAATCCTCAGAATCCTCATCAGGAGAAACCTCACCAAAATGGACTGTTGAGCTATTTTGTTTGATCGTGTTTCCCTGGATTTCAGCTCCAGATTGAGCAGAAAGCTCAACAGCCTGAGACTCTTCAATGGCTATTGCTAGGGTTAGGTCCCTTTTGGCTAATAGCCGCCTTTGCAGCCTTAAGTCTTTAACCCCACACACTATTTGGTCTAGGAGCATATCCTCTAGATAATCCCTGAATCCACAGTGTAAGGCAGCAGACCTCAGAGCAGCCATGTATTATTCACTGATAGTCTCTCCCTCACCCTGAACTCGCCTCCTAAAGGCATGTCTCCTTGTAATGTGTGAGGGCTTGGGTGAATAGTGATTAGAGAGGATTTCTTGTAGCTCCCCCCAAGGGACTTCTCTGACAGGTCGTGGGGCTACCAATGCTGTGGCAGTGTCAAACACTGCAGCCCCACAAAAGATTAAGAAATAGGACTTTTTTCTATGGGCTGAAGCTTCAGTGAGGTCTATAGCATCCAGGAAGCAGTCGAAGCGGTTCCTATAGGATTCCCAAGTCTCTGCTGCTGGTCTAAATGGCGGGAACGCAGGGGTTGAAGACATCTCTTTTCAGCGATGACAGTCTATTCGGCTAGGAAGTTGAATTTCGTGCTCGCGAAATGGCGTCAGCGGCTTGTGACAGTCAGCTCGTAGTGGCTTCGGCTCTTTTGTTTTTAGTGACTCCGGCTCTTTAACAGTGACTGCGCTCTGCTGCATTGTCTGGTCGCCTCTTATTTGGATCCCATCCTTCGTCGCCTGTGTTGTGGAGCGATGGGAATGACCAAGGTGGACACGGAGCAACTGACAGGAATCTTTATTTAGTGAATAAAGGGTTGCCACGACTGCTGGGCTAACAAGCAGTCAGCTTGCGGCAACAGCTGATGCTGTTTGACAGCGCTTTATATAGCCGGCTGTCAAACGGCATCAACCAATCAGAGTAGTCCGCGCTCCCGCCAGAAACACGGACCAGAGGGAAAACTTCACGTCGACGCAACATCTCCCGCTCTCAGAAGGGTGTTCCCAGACAGCAGTTCTCTTTACAGCTCTCCCATTTGAGTGGGGGGAGGAAAAAGTGGAAGACTATTCCAAGACCTCTGACCATAGTCGCTCTACTCATTCTGAGGAAGAGGAAGGAGAACTCATAGACCTCAATATGTCTGAGGAAGAGGACTTTCGAGTTGATCAGCCCCCCTCAGCAGGGGTTTTCAGGCCTTCCTTATTCAAGCCTCTGTTACACAAGGCTTTGGTTACTGCACAGCTAAGCCCTGAGGAGGTGGCTCCAGAACCACAGGCTGGTCACACTGATTCATTGTTCTCCAAGCCAGTGGTGCACACAGATCCAAGATGGCTCTTGAGACAATCAGGTTGGGCCTCCACCTGGAGTTTCTCTCCCCACCTCCACGATGGTTTGTTCCCTGCCCCACCTCCAGGGATTGCTTGAAACGGGCCCTTACAGAATTGGCAATCCAACTTCTCGTCTACATAGGAGTTGTTCAACAGGTTCCTGAAAATCAATGAGGGCAAGGCTTCTATTCTTGCCTCTTCATGATTCCAAAGGCCTTTGGGAGTTGGCAAGCCATCTTGGATCTTAAATTCTTAAACAAATTTATCCCATATAGATGTTCTACGATGCAGACCTTGCATTCTCTCCTTGAGAGTATTCAAGAGGATGACCTCCTCTCCTCCATAGAGCTCACAGAGGCTTATCTCCACATTCCTAACTGGCTTCATCATTGCCAGTTTCTCCGTTTTTGTTATCAGAACAACCATTTCATTACCAAACTTTACACTTTGGTCTCCGATCTATCTAGGTGTCACACTGGATCGTTCCCTTACTTACAAGGAGCACATTGCCAAGACAAAGGCGAAAGCTGGAGCAAGGAACAGCATATTGAAGAAGCTTGCTAATACAAGATGGGGAACAGATGCCAAAACTATCCGCACCATAGCTCTTGCTCTATGCTTCTCCACTGCCGAATATGCAGCCCCTGTCTGGTGTAGGTCATCCCATGCTGCAAAGATCGACCCAGTCCTGAATGCAGCTTGCAGAGTTATCTCTGGATGTCTGCGTCCAACAAGAGTAGATGACCTTTACTTACTGTGTGGTATTGCTCCACCACACATCAGGCGAGAGGTCTCAGCACAGATGGAGAAAACCAAGCAAGAAGTTAACCCTCGCCACCCACTCTACAATCGTGAACCGGCTAAAAAGAGACTCAAATCCAGACGCAGTTTTCTCCATTCAACCGAATCCCTTGATGACACCGCCCACGGTCGAAGGATTACCCTATGGTCCAACCACCTCCAGTCTGTGACGCATCAGCTCTCCTATGAACCAAATGAATCACTTCCTCCGGGTTCAAGTGAGGCATGGCCCATCTGGTCATGCCTGAATCGCCTACGGACAGGAACAGGACGATGCAAAGTCCTCATGCAGAAATGGGGCTATAATAGGGATGGAGAAACTGCTTGCGACTGTGGGCAGGATCAGACAATGCAACATCTTTTGGTCTGCCCTCTCCTACCAGAGCCATGCACTGTCAATGACCTGGAGACTTTCAACACCAAAGCCAGATCCTGCGCTCTGCACTGGACAGGACTTGTGTAGTGACTCGAGAAGAAGAAGACCCTTTGGTCTCTTGTCCGCCCCAAAGGTCTTCACAAAAGTCTTGGCAGTTTTGGCAGCTTTGCTTTGCACCATACCGGTGAGAGTCCAGTGCTACCTGGACGACATACTCATCCAATCACAGTCAGTCCACTAGGCCCATTGCAACTTTCACATCACATTGCAGAGCATAAGAGACCATGGGTTCTTGATCAACCTAAGGAAAAGTCATCTTTCCCAGATGACCAGGTTGCTTCACCTCGGGGCGATTATAGATATGTCACTTTGCGAGGTGTTCCTCTCTCTGAATTGAAGGGAGAGCCTTCACAGTGGCATCAGTCAGATTTGGCATCAGAGCACTGTCCTGTTGTCTCTACTGTCCCAGATCTTGGGAAAGATGATCTGCGTTGGGATTGTCCCTTGGGCCTTTCTCCATGCTTACGAACTCCAGTGGTTCTTGCTCTCCTTTCAATGGGTAGGAACCAACCATTCTATCATAAGGGTACAGGTTCCTTCTCAGGTCTTTTGCTCCTTCGCATGGTGGCAGTCCCAGGCTCTAGAGAGGGGTTTTCCCTTCAAGGAGCCAGACAGGATCCGGTTCACCACAGATGCCAGTCTCCATGGCTGGGGAGCCCAACTGGAGGGGGAAATAGCCCAGAGGTGTTGGTCACAGTCAGAAAAGACGTGCCCCATAAATTGGCTGGAACTCAGGGCTATTTTCTTAGCCCTGAAACACTTCTGGAACAGGGTGGCTGGTCACTATGTTTTAGTTATGATGGACAATTTAGCCCCAAAGGCCCATGTCAACAGGCAAGGGAGGACCAGGTCCAGGGCCTTGATGAGAGAGACAGAGGTGTGGAGAGACATCTCCTTTCAATCAGGGCGGACCATATATTGGGAGTCAACAATGTCCAGGCTAACTGGTTCAGTCAATCCACAGTAGACCAGGCAGAGTGGAGTCCACCCCTCTTTTTCAGAACTTGATATGCCGATTTGATCCTCCAACCATAGACTTTGCCATCCCCCAGAATGCCCAGTTGGGCAGGTACTTACCAGGTTTCTGACCCAGGGAGCAGAGGGGAACCAATGTGCTTTGGGAGCGCCTGGCCTCTGGGTCTCCTCAACCCTTTTCCTCCTCTTTCCATTATTCTGGCTGTAATCTGGAATTCTGGCTGTTGGAGGAAAAGGCAGAGCTAATTCTCCTGGCACCCCAGTGACCCAAGAGGCTCCAGTTTGCAGATCTGGTGAACCTGTTGTGGTCCAGCCATGGAAGATCCTGGCATCCAAGATCTTCCTGCATCAGGGGTATTACTTCACCCAAACCCCCAGTGGTTCAGCTTAACTGTTTGGTGTTTGAGCAGCAATCTTTGAGGGCATCCAAGTTTCTTGAAAGGATAATCAACACCATTCAAGTTTCCTGAAAGCCCTCTACCATGCACATCTACGATGCGACTTGAAGGATATTCTGCTCCTGGTGCATGCCTTTGGCCAGAAACCCTCTTCTGCTTCTGTGGTAGAGGTTCTAATGTTCCTACAAGAGGGCTTAGGCAAGGGACTTGCCCTTAACATGCTTCGCCACCAGGTAGTGGCTCTCTCCCCTGTTCTATCATGGGAGGGATATGCTTCTTGGTCCCATCATTCTTCAGTGCACAGGTTCCTAATGGGGGCATCTAACCTTCGACCCACTGTTGCACATAGGTTTCCCATTTGTGATTTACCAAAAGTGTTACAAGCTCTAACGAGTCTTTTGAGCCCCTCAGATCTGTATGTCTACAAATACTATTCCTCCGGATACAATTTTTAATGGCCTTTACCTCGGCCAGGAGAGTGTCCGAATTAGCGGCACTCTCGGTATAACAGGACCTGTGTCTTTTCCATCAGAACAGAATAGCTCTTACGTTTGTCCCTAAGATAAGCACATGGTTTCACTGGGCGCAAGATGTTGTGCTGCGAGACTTTTGCCCCAGACCACAACACGAATTGGAACACAGGTGGCATACATTGGATGTGAGGCAGGCCCTTCGGATTTACATCAAACAGATGGTAGACTTTTGAAAATCTGAAGCCATGTCATTCCATTCCTCTATCCTGGGGAACAAGATGACTGCATCGACAATTGGCAGGTGGATTAGAGCTTGTATCCAAGGTGTACCAAACTTTATGCCAGACATGTCATGGCCCACTCCACATACTTGGCCGCCTGGTATACTCAGGCATTGCTGGAGGAGATCTGCAGAGTGGCTACCTGGGCTTTGGCTTTGCCGTTTATATGACATTATTGCCTGGATTCATTTGGTTCAGCCCAGACATCATTTGATCAGAGGGTGCTTCAACAGGTGGTTCCTCAGTCAGAATGACTGGACCAGACATTGGCCCTCCTGTGGACATGCAGGCTTTGGTATGTCCCATTCCTGGACTTCCGACGCAGCGTATAGGAGAATGGTTATTGGGAATGCCCTTTCTATCTACACTGCAAGAGAGTCCAGCCCCACCCTATACAGCTGGTTATGATGGTTGGGGAGGGGTGAAATTAATTTCTTCTTTATCTTCCAGAGACATATTATGTCTATCAAGTAAGCGGGCCAGCCAGAGGCTGGCTTTTTATAGTGGCAGACTCAGCTCTATGACATCAGAAGGAGGAGCTTAACCCAATCCTGGACTCTCTTGCAGCGGAGATAAAGGGTGTTCTCAGGTAATTATACCAACACCCATTTTCCATGCTATAGTCAGCATTTTCATTTATAAAATAAAATGGAGGCACACTTCATTCCTATTGCATTATCCAAAATATTGCTAGTAATTGGAACAATCTTTCTGAAAGTTGTATTTTAATAACATAATGAAAATTTTCATAGAACACATTTTCCTAGTGAACTAGTGCTGCATTTAAATAGTTCAATCAGTTTCCTTTGCAATCAAAATTTAATCAGTAGTTACAGTTTCAACAACCAAAATGTAATTTATATTTTTGCACTATTTCCTTGACTTACATGGGATATAGTATTCATTGATTTCAAAACTTTACTGAGCCACCTGTTATATAGCTGTCTCATCCTAGCAGGCATTCCAACAGCAAGCATCATTGGATTAAAGCAAGTATTGCCTGCCCTAAGGTCAAATCTAGACCTACTTCGTGCTCCATAGTCAAAATTGCCTGGCAAATGTTTCCGGAGAAACAGAAACAGGTTGTAATTTACTCCTAAAGGTAGTTCTGCATAAAGTGGAACAGGTTTTTCTACTTCTTTTCAAAAGTACTCTTACCCAGAGTATTTTTCTATCCTATGGTATGGCTCACGTACTCCTATCCATTTAGATGAACATTTCAGTCTCTTGCAAACTAACATCAACAGGTCATTGGCTGCTTTGCAGAGAAAGGACTGTTCCTTCTATGAGCCAGTGTTTATCATCCAGTCTGATAGAGAATATATCTCTCTTCTTAACCAGTATTAAAGAAACAGTTGTAATGGTTAATGTAAGACCACTTACAAAAAAAGGGCCAGGATAATAATTATTATGATTATTATATACTTTATTCATTAAACATGAAATTCAGTCAGCTGAACATTGAAAATTGCATCACAAATACAATTGACTGGTGCTAATGGTTGATATGGGTTGCTGCCAGCATGCTAGATATCAACTAAGTACCTTCTTAAAATGTACGATGTTCTGAGTGGCAAAGTTTTTTGTAATTAACTCTGATGTCTCCTGGTACCGCGATATCAATAAATTGTACATTTTGATTTTTGACAACCATAATATCTGTCATATTGTGTTCCAAATGACAATCTGTCTGTATTCGAAAGGATCTTCCACCACAGGATCTTCACTTTCTCATTTTAGATAACTTTTACACTTTATGTTTCGAATATAGGTAAGTTGTATTTTTTACATAATGACCAATGGATTAATTTAGCAACTCGATTGTGTCTAGCTTTGCAATCAGTTTGTTCTATTTTGCTGCATTCACATTTTAAATGTGGAACAGTTTCAATTTTGTTGTTGCAAAGTCGGCAGTTTGTATTGTCAGTGAATTTTTGTATCTTAATGAATATAATAATGAATGTATATTCATTATTATTGTTGTTGTTAATCTTTGGTGAAATTCATAGTTTTTGGAGCTGGTTGGTAGCTCAACAGCTCGAGTTCTAACCAAGGACCTAGGAACTGTTAAAGTAGCATCGGAAGATATAAGCTGTTCCAAGTTGGGTGATTTTTTTTTATAGAATGAGGGTATTCAAATCTGATAAATTCACAGTTTCCAAATAGCAAAGTAGGTCTTTAGGTATTGCTCCAAGGGCTCCAATTACAATTGGGATAACACACAATTTCTTTTTCCAAAGGCATTCAACTTCAGTTTGTAAGTCCTGATACTTTATGATTTTTTCTTGCTTCACGTCTTCAATTCGTGCATCATCAGATATTGCAATGTCAATTTTCAACAATTTTTGCAATGTCAGTTTTGAACAATTTTCAACTATTGTTATGTCAGGTGTGTTGTGGGCCAAGTGTCTGTCAGTCTGGATTCTAAAGTCCCACAAGAACTTGACGTTTTTATTCTCTAGAACCTTCTCAACCTGATGTTCCCAGTAGTTGTTACTGTATTCAAATCCAAACTTTTGGCATAGTTTCCAGTGAATGATTTGAGCAACTCTGTTGTGGTGTTCTAGGTAGTCAGTTTGTGAAATTTTGCTGCACCCACTGATTAAATGGTCAACTGTTTCATCTTTCTCATTATAGAGGTGGTATTTGCTGTTAGTGATGACCTGCTGAATCTTTGCCTTCATGCAATTTGTGGCCAAAGCTTGTTCTTGAGCAGCCAAAATAAAACCTTTGGTTTCTTTTTTTCAGTATTCCTGATTTTAGCCAATTCCAAGTAAGCTTTTGGTCAGCTTTGCCTTCAATACTTTTCAGGTATTGGCCATACGTAACTTTGCTTTTCAAATTTTCAGTTCGCTTGTCAATTAGTTCATTTTTGTATTCAGTTTTGACTTGGTTGTCTTCAAAAGACCTTCTTTCTGTACTTCCTTAAACATTGGCTCTTCACTTTTATGGATGTAGTCATTCAAATTGTGTCTTTCTTCTTCTACAGTCTGCTTTACTTGTAGGAGACCTTGACCATCCTCTGCTCATGGTAAATATAATCGATCACCATCATTTTAGAATGCAAGGCATGATTCCTTGTTCTTCTGTTCAAATTGTCCAACTCCATCTGGGTCCAGTCAATTGTTCCTTTCCTGCAGGGTATCAAATCACAGGTATAGCCCAGGTATTTATTGCTTTTATGGTGTTTCCACCACTCAATTTGGATTTTAAAATCTTGCAAATTCTTCGAATGTACTTAGCTGAAGTTGATTCCTTGACTTTATTATGCATTAAATCAGAGGCTTCTAAAATCCCTAAGTACTTGTAGCCTGCTTCTGGTTTCATAAAATTTGTTCATTTTCAAGTTCTATTCCATCATCTTCTATGATTTTGCCTGCTTTGATTGTTGCACATTTGTCAATTCCAAAGTGCATGTTGATGTCCTGGCTAAATTATTTTGTGCTTTCAATTAATGAATTCAGTTCACTTTTTGTTTTACCAAAGAAAGTCAAATCATCCATGTACAACAAATGCAAATTTTTCAATCCTTTCTTTGCAAGTTCATATCCACAGTTCGCCTTCTTTGAAATGGTGGTCAGAGGTAGCATCAATAACAACAACAACAATAATAACAACAACAATAATAGTTGTTGTTATTATTATTATTATTATTATTATTATTATTATTATTATTATTATTA
>BLBF01000094.1:4102337-4114060 GCA_015471245.1 Laticauda colubrina | reverse complement strand
AATAGAATAGAATAGAATAGAATAGAATAGAATAGAATAGAATAGAATAGAATACTTTTATTGGCCAAGTGTGATTGAACACACAAGCAATGTGTCTTGATGTAAATACTCTCCGTATACATAAAGAAAAGATACAAATCAAGAATCATCAGAATCATAATGTACAACACTTAATGATAGTCACAGGGTACAATTAACAATAATATCATACTAGAAAACAGTCAATATAAATTGTAAGGATACAAGTGACAAAGTTACAGTCCTACAATCACAAGTGGGAGGGGATGGGTGATAAGGAGTGATGAGAAGATTAACAGTAATAGTAGTGCACACTTTGTAAATAGTTGAACAGTACTGAGGAAATTATTTGTTTAGCAGAGTGATGGCTTTTGGGAAAAAACTGTTCTTGTGTCTAGTTGTTCTGGTGTGCAGTGCTCTATAGCGTCGTTTTGAGGGAAGGAGTTGAAACAGTTTATGTCCGGGATGTGAGGGGTCTGTAAATATTTTCACAGCCCTCTTTTTGACTCATGCAGTATACACATAATGTGGCTATATTTGGTCTTTTAGTTATAAGCAAATAAAAAATTGAAGTCAATTAGATCTCTGTCTTGGCTCTGGGCTTTGGTCTGACAGCTAAGAAGTCTTTTGGTTTTGAAGATAAATACCAACCACCAGAACAGAACCTGATAGAAAATCATGAGCATCACAGTAATTAGAACTGTTACAATGGTGAATTGCCAGTGCTCCTAATATGCTAGATTCTGCTTCCAGACTGGAATTACAGATCCATTTTCGTGTCCAAGATGAAATGCACAATAACGTCACTTTGAGTTCTTTGAACTCAAAGGCTTATCATAGAAATCTTATGTCTATGTTTATGGCAAACTGAACAAATGTTTGAGTAATTTTGACAGGAATTTTACCATTCTTAAAATGGTAAAATGGAAAGAGGAATCCTTGAACACCAAAAAACTGAATCTCATAGGGAATGGCGGAAACCTCTCAGCCATTTTTTTCCAGCCTATCAAAAATACAATTCAGAAGGTAATCACAGCAGATAATATCAACAGCTGAAAAGGAATTGTTCAGAAAAGGAATATATTTCTCCTCGCTATATTCTAACATAAGTTATATATTTGGCCAACTAGTGCATTTTCATAGGAAGCCAAACTGGAAAATAATGTTATCTGCTGCAGTAAAGGTTTGTTGACTTTGGTGCTAATCAAACATTGGCATTAGAAGAGGATAAGAATAGGATATTTCAGATAAGTTTTCTGAACAAGGAGGAGGAAGAACGCTTCTATATTCAGTCCGTTCTATATTCAGAAGTTAGCCTTGCAGTTGGTGGCTACAGAAATAATCTGTTAGTAATGCATTTCAGGCACAAAATCCAGAAGCAATTTCCAAATAAAAAACATTAAATATATTTTCTTTTTTGAATAAAGCAATCAATTTAACCATCTCTGCTTTTTGTTCCTTGCAGAAAAAAATATATATTTCTGTTTGCACTTAATAGTGTTTATAAACTATCACCATTTATATTAGCAAAATCCACTATATTCTTCAAGATTCTTTAACCTGAAACATTTTCCCAGATATTTTCAAACACTAATATTTTTTTTTAAAAGCATTTCTAAAATCAATAAGTTTCACTACAAGTCCTTTTACTTCTGTTCAATATACATACTTTAAAAATCATTTTCAATAATATTTTATAAGCTTTAATAAATATTCAAAAATTATATATGAAAGACCATTTTCAAACTCATTTTTAAACACAAAGCACAAGCTGCATTAAACTTCATTTCAAATACATAGAATAGAACAATCAAATTCCAACTCCAATTAACTCCTTAAATTTAAATTATTCCCACCAAGTTATCCTAATAGGCTAAAATGTTTTTTTATTGTATGTGCCCATTTTAAGACTCTGAACTTTCCTTTAAACTAATATCTGTTTTTAACTTCCTCTTAACTTAGATACTTTCATATACCCTTTCAATAATATTTTTCAAGCTTTAGGAATTATTTAAACATTATACATAAGGAAAAAGAATGCATTTTCAATTCCTAAACATTTCTTTCAATTATATATATCAGACTGCTAAAATTGCATCCTAATTCCAATTAACTTGTTAAGTTTAAGTCACTGTCACTCTCTGGAATGTCTATTAAGTAATTACAAATTTCTCTTTTTCTCAAGGATTTCTCAGCCTTGTTAGTATCCATCAAGAAAAAGTCACAGACTTACCCTCTTGAAAGTTGCAGATTTTCTTGGAACTCTTCTTTCAATTGTGTTGGGATATTTATATTTAAATCATCATAATGAAGATTGATGTCAGGTTTATGTTCCAAAATTGTAATTGAGTTCTTTGCTGTCAACTTTGGAAGCTATATTTTATCTAGAATCTTCCATGCTGCCACATCTTAGCGCCTGAGAATTTGGGAGAGGAATTTCATGAGAGACAGAAGTTTAGACATAACAATATTTTTCTCATAAACTTAAGGACAAGTTACCCTGCACGTGGAAAGGAATGGTTGGGGGAATGTCTTCAGTTGGAATGATAGGTGATTGGATCATGTGATGGACTGGTTGGTGCAGGGTATGGGTTTTGATTTTCAATTACCAGGGGAAAACCTGGAACTCTCAGGTTCAGGTTTTCCCAGATGTGCCAGGATGACTTCTTTAATAAATTCTTATTTGGATGAACTTTGTTTCTGAGTGCCAAATGAAATTGGAAGTTTCATTGGAATGCTGACATTTGCATTGTCAGAGACTTGTGAAATTGCCTCAGAGGTTTGGTAGCTTTCTGCACATAATTGCATATATGAAGTAGTTTGAATAGTTTTGTTAACATCTGTGGAACATAGCTAGCCTATAAACTGGTAAACTTCATTTAATTTTTTTTCCCAAATAAATCTCTCTTTAGTTAAAAAGTAATTTTTTTGCAAATTGCTTAAAAATTACTGCCCAATGAGGATTCATATAAATCAAAGAGTTTAACTACCCCAGACCAAGTTACAAATTACTTAAAAATAGTAAACTAAAACCACAAATTTCTACCTTATATTACTCCATCAAAGTTTTTTTTAAAAAATACTCCATACTTCCTAATTTTAATTTGCCTTCAACAACTTTCTTCCTTGTTTAACAATTTAAAAAAATCCCCAAAATGGCACAGATTTTCAAAAAGGAATAACCAACTGTGACTAAAGAGAGCCTCTCTTAGTTTAATAAAGATTAATATTTCTTAAAAGTGATTAAGAAACGAAAGCAACAAATTATTGTCTGTTATTTTTCAAACAACAAAGTAACTGCAGTCCCGGTCCCCAGCTCCTGGTTCATCATTCACTCCGAAGCATCGTTCCTGAAGCTACTTTGCAGACCTTTTCTGTATGGAGGATTTTGTGGGATGGTTCTAGGATTCTTCCCTAATCCAGGAGAGGCACACAAACTAAAGGCATCCTTCTGTTAAGTTGAAAAAGCAACAGTCTGGAAAAAAAAACACTTCAGATCTCTCCCTGGGCATGTTGTCAGTTGACCATCTTAATCGGAAGTTTCTGGTTTGGACTGTTACAAACTTTGATTGTCTTCATTACAGTGAAGGAGTTGCTACTAGTTTTGAGGTACATGTTGAAGCCTTCATAAATAATAATATTTGATGATGCTTAACTATATTGAAAATATTACAGTGTAAAGTTATTTCTCAAACATTTCCAGTGATCCATAGAGACATACTCCTTAAATACAAAAGATCAGGAATATTACTGAATATTCTCAAGACTGACTGACTTTGCAAAATCACTATAACAATTCAAGGATCTTTCAGCCTCTTCCACTTTTGCTAGAGTCAATGTTTATGACTTACCATCAGAAAAATAGTGGCATTCTGTAAAATAATTTGCCAGTAGTAACTATTAGCCATTTCCATAGCAGTGGACAAATCTTCAAAGATGTATAAGTGTTTCAAATATTTGTTAAAAATGTAAGTGTAAACGCCCTGTCCCACTGCACTTACGGATGCAAAGAGGATGTAAAACGTTAAAAAAAGCTTGCCATCTGTTGGAAAACTCTATGCATCCGTTGTGTACTCACTGCATACGTGTTTCATACGCTCTATCCCTGGAGCATCCATCCACTGAGATTTCATCCACGCAAGAAGTTTTGAGCTGCACAAAACTTTTTGAACGGATGAACTTTCCGCTGCGTACGATGTACATCTGCGGCATATACGGGCAACAAACGTTCTATGTCTGTTATCTGTTAAACGTCGGCTGTATCCTCTCGGCATCCTCTGTCCATCCCCTCAACTCACATCCGCTGCAGCTGAAAACAGAAAGGGAGGAAAAAAAGATACACGGAACGTCTACATAGCGTTAGTAGCATGGAAATAGAAAGGATACGCAGTGAACGGTTTGCATCCGATATACATCTGCGCAGCATCCCCTTTCTTTCCTTTAGGCATACGTGATGCATCCGCTTCATCCACTACGCTTCACAATTATCCCCTGGAACCCCTTTGGAGGTGTCATCCACTTCCATCCACTTTCATCCTCTAGGCTTCCTATGAACATCTGTTTAACATCCCCGCTACATACTACCCACATCCGTTCTTTTCCGTTCTGTTTATGCAAATTTTTGCCACTTTTTGGAGCAGATGACAACGGATGGAGCCGCCCCCGAAATTTTGCTTGTCTGCTGTGTCCTTTATGCATATGTTTGCATCCATCGGCCAGTGGGACCGGGCCTTAAGGAGGGTTCTTTTTATCATATATGGTGGATGTAATAAAACATGTGCATACAGATCCGTGGTTTAATTTAGAAAGCTTTCAAAATGGACTTAAGATGGAGAAATGATAATTTTTTCTGTTAGGATTATATTATTAGAGAAAGAAATAGAAAAAAACCTTGGAAATTTGTTATTATACATGTTGATGGTTGCAAGATACCCATAAATTGAAAGAAGCATTAATTTCTACAATGTAGGAATAGATTGAAAAGATAATGGAACCAATGGAGATGATGAAGTTGACTGCACTTAATTAAGAAACAAGAATGTAAATTGTTTTGTGGTTGCTTGGAAACTGTTTCTGAACTTTCCAGAAAGAGAAGGGGGAGGAAATGAAATTAAAACATTGATATTTTATTTATTTTATTTTATTTTTATATAGGTGCCTATTTGTTCACAGCAACTCTAGGTGGCTTACAGATAATAAAAAGACAATGTAGAAAAAAATAAAAAATAAAATGATAATAATATAATAATCCCCCACCCCCTCAGTGATAATACAGACTTAAATCAACCATTTAAAAAGCTCCCTCCTACTCTAGGCTCTCCAAGCCCACTGGCAAAACCATGTCTTCAGGGTCTTATGAAAGAATGTCAGAGATGGGGCCACTCTAATTTCTGGAGGGATAATGTTCCAGCCTACTCAGGCTCCAAGTTCCCCTCTGCAAACCCCACTGGATCTGTCTGTGTCATCTGGACGCAACGCAGCTACACAAGCCCAAGTAGCTCATTGAGGGTAGTACCAGTAGTACGAAGGGCCCCTGAGGCCACATTTACCCCAAAAGTGTCCAGACTCCGTCAAGAGGAGGCCTTACCAGAAGAGATCCCCGCGAAGATGAGAGTGTGGATGGAACTGGCAATGGGTGCAGCAGACTGTTCTGGCCAGAGAGCAGGCCACTCCTTCTGATTGTGATTCTCTATCAGTTTGGTCACTAAGCAGGATGGAACATTTTTACTCTCAGGTACCTCTCCAACAGGAGATATACCCCTGCAGAACTTTCAGAATGAGCAAGGCCAAATTGACCAGGTGGAACAGGACGAGTCAGGGTCAGCACATGACAGCGACCCGACCCTGTCAGAGGTGGATCCTCTAAAAAGAGACATGACGGATGATGAAGGCTTATTCCCTGATCAACTGACATTTATGGGTTTGTTCTGCCCTCAACAATTTAAATCTCACTTGTTCAAGGCTAAAAACACCACTCGCTTGAACAAACCAAACCCCAGTTTGACCAACCAGTTGACTTACAGGAGTTAGAAGATTTGATTTTTTTCCCAACCAGTGCCCGAGGTGGATATAATTCCAGTCCTGCATATGTTTTCTGACATAGTTCTAAAGCAATGGGCCTCCACAACTGTATCCCACCCCCACAGGTTACAATAGGAAGTTTTATAATCTGGCATCAGAATTTTCCACCTCCTTGAATACGCCGGAGTTTGATGATACTATAGTTGCCTTAGCGTCCTCCTCAACTATTCCCAGTGAGGCAGAGGAGGCACTTAAGCCACAGAATAAGAGGGCTGACTTAACTTTTTGCAGAGCATATCAGTCAGATGCATGGGGCATAAGAGTGGCCATGGCCACATATTTTTTACCAGATCCTCCCTAAGTTAGCTCCGCCACCTGGGGGAGACTATACTCCCCGCTAACATCAGGGTGCATCAGGACATCGCCAAACTCATAGCCGCAGAAGAATTCTCCATGGATGCAATTTTTAATGTGGTTAAATTTTCATCTATGGCCATTAGCATCCCAGGTTACAGCAAAGTGATTGCTATGGCTACGACACTGGCAGGCTGATACTAAAAACAAGTGGATGCTGGCCTCATCTCCATTACAGGAGACAAATTGTTTGGCACAGCCCTTGATCCGTTCCTCATAGAAACCCAAACCAAGAAAAAAATCCTCCCCTCTCTTTGTCATAAATCAGACAATAGAAACAACCAGTCCTTTTGGAGGGGCTCCTTTCGACCCTTCTATCAGGGGCCTTTTTCCCTAGATTCCAAGGACCCTTGGGATTTAGGCCAGGCCAACACTTGGAAAGATCTGACTTTAGAGATAGGAACAGGAGGGGAGGGTAATCCAAGAGACCTTTCCAGGGAGCAGGAAATAAGACATTCTGCCACCCCAAATGGACCCCGACACCCCCATTGATGGAAGGTTTTAGTTTTTTGCGGATCATTGGAACTCTTCAACCTCATATGCCTGGGTCCGAGATACCATTGGATTTGGCCTAACCCTAGAATTCCAATCCACACCCCCGAACTTCTGCATAACATGCCCTTCCTCTAGAGACCCCCGGTAAAAAGTCTCTTATGGAAGCAGCTATCTATCATTTGCTAGCAATCTGAGCCATTCAGTCGGTGGCACTGGATCAAAAAAGGGCAGGGATTTGGGATTTCCAGTTTGAGCTTCTTCAGCAACAGATCAAAACCTCGTCTCTGCGAGACTTCAATCTGTGCTCGCCGCTGGAGTGCCCAAGCTGGCTGGTTTCAGGTCTAAGCCACCCCGTAGAGGTGGTGAAGAAGGGGAGACTGCCTGGAGGGTTGAGGAGAGCCTCATCTCTCCTTCCCAGTTGGCCATTACTTCCTTTCCTGAAGGCGGTTGCAGCGGTGGTCAGAAATGGCCACCACAAAGAAGAACTCGACCAGAAAAGAATGTGCAGGAGGAAGAGAAGAAGAGAAAGTTTTGGTTGACCGGGTCAAACAGCAAAAGCAACAAATAAGGTACTCTGGAAGTTAAATTTAATAACATTGTTCCCAAAGAAGATTTTGAAGCTGCGAAGGAGAGAAAGAAAGGAAAGAATTAGGTTTTTTTTTCTTCCCTTCCTTATACTGACAGATAAGAGACTTAAGCAAGAAATTGAAAAAAATCTACTTTGATATTAATAGGCATCTAAGCTGAAAATAAAAGTCAAAGGGAGAATAAAGATTTCTGGATATTTAAAAGTTTTTAAAAAGCAGGAAAGGAGAAAAAAAAAGAATAAAAGGGCAGGATCTGGAAAAATGGAGGAGACTGCCTGGAATGAAGGAATGGAACTGTAACTAAAAGGAACTTACAGTGAAATTTAATAAGATTCCTCAAAGATATATTTTAATGGAAACTTGGTAACAAAATAATAGAACCCCAGGAAGAGAAAGTAAAAAAAAAAAGAAGCAAGAAGAAACAGTCTTGGATTATTTGGATTACTTGATGATTTTTGGTTTTTGCATCTGGATGATTAAAATTAACCAGGTGGTTGTTTAAAAGTTTTTAAAATGGTATCACTCTAAGAAGATCTGAAAATAAAACTTAAAAAATGGAAAGAAGATGCACAAGAAGGGAGTTCTTTTGGCTTCATGTTTCAATTCTTGGAAATGGAGATCTGGAACTATGAGAAACAACAAGAAACGCTTGTAGAACAAGAAGATTGGGACAAAGAAGAAGCCATCTTTAATGATCAAACAATTTTAAGTGGGGGGAAAAAAGAAAAGGGGGGAAAGATAGTGAAAGGTTTAAGACAAGAAAAAACAACAAGAAGAAGAATTTGAAAGATAAATATAATATTAAAAAGCAACAGAAGAGGGGATTACAGATGAAAGAGTTAGAAGTAGAGAGACGAGAGGGTAAAAAGGGGAGGGAGAAGAAGAGTGGGGGAGAAGGCAAGGAAAAGAAGTTGTAAAAGACAGAAATAAGAAATGGAGAAACAGGGAAAAGATATAAGAATTGTAACGATAAGCTTGTTTAGAGATAATGGGTGAAAATTTAAATTGCAAAAGGGATTCTGCAAAGGGGTACATAAGATAGCACTGTTATATCACAAACAAATAATTTTAGAAAATATGATTAAAATGATGGATAAAATTTTTACTGTAAGATAGTTGAATGTTTGTTGATAAATAAATGAATTAAAATGGTTGAGAGAATTAAATGGGAACATTTTTTAATTATTAGTAATGATTTATAAAAATATAAGTGAGAAATATGGAAAAAAAAGAATTAACTATGGAAAGTTTATAAGTGTTCCCAAGAAAATATGAAAAGAAATGTTAAAAATGTTAAGATTTTAATGAATATAAATGATAGAATTGAATTGGAATGGAATGTGTGCTTTATTTACATACATACATACATACATACATACATACATACATACATACAATTTTTTCTTTTTAAGAATATAGTGTGTATTTTAAGAATGTTCCAAGCAGAATTCAACTGGAAGTTATGTATTATATTGAATGCTATAATCTTAAAAAAGGGCAGGGATTTTACTCTCATCTTTTTCTCATTCCAAAGAGTTCAGGGGGGAGGGGGAGGGTAATTTTAGATCTAAAACTCCTGAACCGTTTCCTAGTCTATTGAAAGATTAAAATGAGTACCTTACAATCTGTACTACTTGGCATCAAAGAGGGTGATGTCCAAATGTCAATTGACTTAATGGAGGGGTATTTACATATCCCAATTAGGCCATCACACAGTAAATTTCTGAGATTCTATTACAATAATCAACATTTTGAGTACGCAGCCCTTCCATTTGGTTTAGCCTCTGCCCCTAGAACCTTTACAAAGGTTTTTGCAACATTGGCCGCCCATCTCAGGAGTACACCCGCCCTGTTGCAGTGCTATCTTGACGATATTTTTATTGTGTCAGCTTCCACCCAACAGGCAGTCATTGACACTCAAATAACATTGCAGAACCTACAATGGCACGGTTTCTCCATAAATTGGGCAAAGAGTCATTTAAGTCCCTCAACTAGATTGATCCACCTAGGAGCCATTGTAAATACCATAGAAAGGAAGGTTTTTCCTTTCTCCTGATAGGTAAGAAAGCTTACCACAGCGCAGGAGATTCGAGCACTCAAACGGGTACCCCTCGTGGACTTATCTAATTTGTTGGGTAAAATGATCTCTTGCATCTCTATTGTTCCCTGGGCCTGGCTTCATGCCAGAACCCTACAGTGGTTCCTGCTTCCATACCACCGGTCAGGAAGAAGCAACTCCAAGTATTGGGTTACCATGCCATCAAAGGTCCTGATATCTCTTCACTGGTGGACCAGGTCAGTAATCAACAAGAGTTGCTTCTTCAGGGACCCCCACATGCTTACCATAACATAAGATGCCAGTCTATTTGGATGGGGAGCACACTGCCTGTCTTTCACAGGTCAAGGCTGTTGCTCCTCAACAGAGCAATCATGCAGCTTAAATTGGCTGGAGCTCTTCATATCTTCATTCCACAGATTTGGAGCCAGCACGTTCTTGTTTTGACCAACAACATTATAACAAAGGCCCATATAAACAGACGGGAGCATACACTCGAGGGAAGCAGAGAGATTGTGCCTTTGGGCAGAAAACAACCTGCTCTTTATCAAGGCGGAGCACATATTCAGTCTGTCAAACATCCAGGCTGATGGATGTTGAGCATGGCCATGATCGATCAGGCAGAGTGGCGCCTGCACCCGAATCTGTTTCAGGAAGTGGCCCTGAGATTTGGTCAACCAGTCATAGACTTGTTTGCCTCTCCCCTCAACTCACAACTTCATCTCCAGGTACCCATCCCAAGGAGTGGAAAACATCAATGCTCTCCATTGCTGTTGGCCCCTGGGTCTACCTTATGCAATCCCTCTACTTCCAGTGATTCCCAGAGTGATCCAAAAACTTCTAGAAGAGAGAGCAGAATCTGCTGGTAGTGGCACCATACTGGCCCAGACGACCATGGTTCACAGATCTCAGGGATCTGTCGTCAGCAGAGCCATGAAGGATCCCACCAGAAAGAGACTCACTCACCCAGGGCCAGTTCACAATCTGGACCCTCAATGGCTCCACTTAGCTGTATAGAGATTGAACGGAGATGTCTGAGGAACAAAAAAAATTTCAAACAAAGTCATATCTACTATCCAGGCGTCCAGGCACCCTTCAACAAATTGCATATACAGTGCCACATGGACTATTCCCTGCAGATGGTACATTAAAACTTGACCCTGTCTCTCTGTCAGTGGCTCAGGTATTGGAGTTCTTACAAAAGGGCCTGGCTAAGGATTTATCACCAAATATCTTGCAAAGACAGGTGGCGGCCATAGCTTCAGTTATAATCTGGGGAGACATGTGATCCATTTCTCATCACCCACGCATATGCAGCTTTTTGTGGTGCTACAAATTTACAGCCCTCTGTGGTGCAATGCTATCCCACGTGGGACCTCAACAAGGTCTTTACCACGCTCATGAAACCCCTTTTTGAGCCCCTGAAGACCATGAGTCTCCATTTTCTAACATATATGGTGGTTTTCTTAGCAGCAATAACATCAGCCAGATGAATTTCGAAACTATCTTGTCAATTAGACAGAATCTCTGCATCTTTCATGTAGATAGAGTGATCCTTTGTCCAGATTCAACATAAATTCAGTTTTCCACAGATCACAGGAAGTGGTACTTCCAAACTTTTGTCCGAGGCCAACACAGACTCTGGAACGCCAATGGTGTAGATTAGATGTGAGATGAGATCTACGCATATATTTAGGCCTCACGGCATTCTTTAGGAAAACAGACACTATCCCCTCATTTCCTTTCAACCGGCCACCATTGGGTGCAAGGTCTCTTCCTCAACAATCAGTAGGAGGCTGAGAGCCATAATTACCAAGTCCTACGAGACACAGTCTCTTTCTGTGTTTCTGTACCCAGGGGCATCACTGCTCATTCGACCAGAAACACTGCAACATCAGTGGCATGGGCAACACAAGCGCCAATAGAGCAAATTTGCCAGGCAGCAACTTGGACCTTGCCGTCGCCCTTTATCAGACACTATAAGATTGATGTCTTCACCTCTGTGGAGGCTTCTTTTGGTAGGAGAGTTTTACAAAGGGTCCACATGGACCAATAGGGGAATTCAAACCAAATGGAGACCCTACCATAGGACAAGCCAAGCTTTGGTATGTCCCAATCAATGGATGCTCTTC
>BLBF01000094.1:4064837-4099837 GCA_015471245.1 Laticauda colubrina | reverse complement strand
GTGGGGGGGGTGTTTGAGCTGGAGGCATTAGAGGGAGTCTGTTTGTGCTCAGGTGTTTGCCTGGCTTGTGGTGTGGAGATCTTTCTATTTGAGAGTGCAGGATTCCAAATGATTGACAGTCTGGTGGAATCATCTCTTTTATTCATGCTTTCAAGCCTTTTTTCAATCTCTATGGCTTCTCTGATGATTCTGTGGCTGGGGTTTTCTATAGTGGCTAGGGTTTTGGTGCCATTGAAGTTGATGTTGTGACCTGTGGTTTTCATGTGTTGGACTAGTGAGGAGGTGTGTTCCAGCTTTTTTACTGCAGTTTTGTGTTCATCCAGGCGGGTGCTTATTCTTCTATTGGTCTATCCAATGTATGTGGCTGGGCATGATGCACAGGGAACTTCGTATATGCCTTGGTTTTCCAGGTCAATTTTGTCTTTGGGGTTTTTAAGGATGGCTGCTATTTTTTTGTCTGTTTTGAAGGCAGTCTTGATATGATGCCTGTGTAGTATCTTACTGATTTTATCTGTAGTACCTCTTATGTAGGGCAGGACAGCTGTTCCATAGGTCTGTTGATCTTCTAGGTCTCTATTTTGTCTTAGTGTGTTTTTGTGGATCAAGCTAGTGATTTTGTTTTTGTGGAAGCTGTTGGCTGTCAGTACTTTAGTCAGGGTGCATAGTTCAGTCTTTATATGTGTCTTGTCTGCCAGGCATTTGGTTCTGGTGATTAGTGTTTTGGCCACGGAATTTATCTGTGCTGGATGGTGGTGAGATTGGGCGTTGGGGTAGCGGTTGGTGTGTGTTTTCTTCTGGTATACGATGTGTCCTAGTGTGCGATCTGTTCTTTTGTAGATTAGTACATCTAGGAAGGGTAGTTGTTTGTTTATTTCCGTTTCCATGGTGAACTTGATTTTGGGGTATGTGTTGTTTAGGTGTGTGAGGAAATTGTTTAGGTTTTCTTTTCCATGGGGCCAAATCACAAATATGTCATCGATGCATCTTAGCCATAGTTTGGGTTTGTGGGTGGCATTAGCCAGGGCTCTGGATTCAAATTCTTTCCCTATGGGCAGATGGGCGCTGTCAAGCTCACTGACCGGGAGATGTACGTCATGGCCAAGTGCAGTTTCCTGGAGTGTGAGATCCGCCACCGAGGAGCAGCCCCTCTGAGACCCCTCTCCCTCAGACAGCCCACAAACAGCCAGTCCTCGATGAAGACCAGCACAGAACTTCTCTCTCAGCTGGTCCACTTGGACAGAGATCCTCCAGCCGCCATACTTTCATCACCTACGTGAGCCACACCCTGAGGGATATGCCCGAGGCCCAGGACCAGGTGATGAAGCAGAAGATCACAGCACTTCTGCACAACCTTCAAGGTCCAGCTGAAGCTGCTCCTACCTAGTCCAGGTCTGCTCCTCCACCTCTGGTGATGTCACAGTCCTTCCACGACTTTCCACAGCCTCTCACCTACCAACGCTACGACTACCAGGACTTCCCACAGCACAAGCAGACCTTCCCAGTCCAGGCCCAGGTTCATCACACGCCATAGACGCCACACCTCGCCTAGCTGCAGACCAGACAGCCCCACTACACTCCTCCTTCCTCCACCTCACAGCCAAGCCCCTCAATGGACAATCTGTCATCAGTCTTGTGCCTGACATTCCAGGTACTTGATGAAGGGCCTCTCAACCTCGCGGGACTGAGTCAAGTCTCTGAGAGTTTCCTGAACACACCATCCCCTGTTGTTCTCTCGGGGCCAAGCACCCCAATGGCGCCTCAGACCAACACTCAAGCCACAGCCACCTCCACAGTCCCTGGCCGCTTAACAGCTGAGACAATGGACATGACTCAGAGTGACTGAGAATAGTGCCAGAGACTGAGTTGTTACTTGTTCACTTTATCTTTACTTAAGACACTTTACTTGGTTCATTTTGCTTTTTTAATAAAGTCATACAGTTTACTTAAAACAGTTAATAAAGGTTATCTTTGCTTCACACACTTAATTCAGTTTACTTGGTTCATTTTGCTTTTTTAATAAAGTCATAAAGGTTACCTAAGAAAGTTAATAAAGGTTATCTTTCCTTGAGACACTTGGTTCATTTTTTTTACTTAATAAAGTGTTGGTGAAAACCTTGAACAAATGGTTAAGCCTTTGCATGCTTGTGGGATAGATAAGGATAGTTGTGGGATAGATAAGGATAGTTGTGGGATAGATAAACCTCCAGTGCAAGCACAGTGGGACTGTATGGTTCACCATCCCAGCTGCCACACATATGGACCTTTATTATCAATAACTATTCATTGATCAATACATTTTAAAATAAACAAAGCTCTTTATTAATGCCCTATTCATTGTAAGGCCACTCAACATACATGGCACAGTCTCATCAGTGTTATGCGACAGGTTCAAGGAAGTATCCATTAATCATCTATCATCCTGTCTTGCCACTCCACTGCTCCAGCTGGGGAGTTGCACCAGTATCTCAGGAGGTTGCGCTGCTTCTTCCCTTCACGTGAAGCTCTGTTGGAGCCTTGTAGATCCACAGTGTCTATCAGGTTTCCCCCTTGCCTCCATTCACCATGCTCCATGTCCCCATTCCCTTGTTGACGGTCCACAAGTCTGTTCTGCAACACTGGGTAGCGGGTGCGCATGAGATTGTGCAGGATGCAGCAAGCTTCCACGATGCTCCTCACAGTCTGTGGGTGATGCTGCATGGTGGTGAGAAGTACCTGGAACCTGTTGGCCAGGATGTCAAAGGCTTTCTCCACCACCCGTCTTGCCCTGGACAGCCTGTAGTTGAAGATCCTCTCTTCACGGGTGAGGTATCTTGAGGTGTAGGGCTTCATGAGGTAGGTTCTGAGGGAGAAGGCGTCATCCCCCACGATGAAATAGGGCACATCTTGTGTGTCATTGGGTAGGGGGTCTGGATCTGGAAAACCTATGATGAGGTTGCGTTCCAGCCATCCTTGAGGTCACTAGCATTGTATACCTGGCTATCTGAAGCTGACCCGTTGCCTGAAGCATCGATGTACATGAACTTGTAGTCAGCATCAACCATGGCAAAGAGGATGATACTGAAGAAGCCCTTGTAGTTGAAATAAGTGGACTCTGAGTTGGCTGGAGCGTTGCAGGCCACGTGCTTCCCATCTATGGCTCCAATGATGTGGGAAAAGTTCCACCTCTGATACCACTCTTCTGCAACTTTCCTCCAGCCTTCTTCAGTGGAGGGGCACTGGAGGAGCTCCTCCATGTATTCGATGATGGCCTGCACCACTTCTCTGACCACTTTGCTGATGGTGTTGTGTGGCACCCTCCACGCATACTGCATGTTTTTGTATGTGGTTTCAGAGGCCAGGTGGCGCAGAGTCAGTGCCACCTTCAGTCCAGGGTCCAGGCTGGGACGGAAGTTGGTGCTCGGCTTGGTCAACCTGGGTCTCAGACGCTCTACAAGTTCATCAAACATGGCTGGTGGCATCCTTATGAAGTGATGGAATGCACGAGGGTCTTCATTCCTCAGCTCCACCATCAACTGATCATACAGTCCAAAATCCATTCTTCTCATGATCCATTCTCTGACTCACACAGCTCTTGGAGGTTTCCTTCTCCTTGTGTAGAAAAGGTGAAACAGTCTGAACAGGGTTTGGTTCTGGTGATGAATGATGGCAGCTACCATACAGACTGTGTGATTATCCATGGTGGAGAACAATGGATGATGTGGAAGACCAAGACTAAGGGTGAAGAGGTACATCACGGCTGCTGGACTCATAGTGAGATCCAGGTGATTTCCTCCACCTTTTTATAGGAAATATCGGTAGTCTGCTAGGTATCCTTCTACATACTCTAGTCATACTCCAGACATCCTAAATATCCAAGATACATCCCAGATACAAATGTTTTGTCTGTTTTAATCCTTTATATATGAGATGCATCCGCTTACATCCTTTCTATTTCCGTGCTACTAACGCTGTGTGGACGTTCCGTGTACCTTTTGTTTCCTCCCTCTTTCCGTTTTCAGCTACAACGGATGTGAGTTGAGGGGATGGACAGAGGATGCCGAGAGGATACAGTGGACGTTTAATGGATGATAACGGACGTAGAACGTTTGTTGCCCGTATATGCCGTGGATGTACATCATACATGGCGGAAAGTTCATCCGTTCAAAAAGTTTTGTGCAGCTCAAAACTTCTTGCGTGGATGAAATCTCAGTGGACGGATGCTCCAGGGATAGAGCGTATGAAACACGTATTCAGTGAGTACACAACGGATGCATAGCGTTTTCCAACAGATGGGAAGCTTTTTTTAATGTTTTACATCCTCTTTGCATCCATTGGTGCAGTGGGACAGGGGCTTAAGAATTAAATATCTGAACTACATTCCAAAATTTTCACTATTTGGTATTTAAAAATACAACAATGAAAAAAACCTAAGACATTATATATAAATATTATTCTAATTTCTTCTTTATTGTTCTCCATCTAATTTACAATACGTCTAAATTTCCCGAGAACAACTACAAAATTGTGTGTGGTTTTTTTTTTATTTCCTTAATCATTTTTTCATTTTAAAAACTTGTCCATGTGTTTTAACGGCAGCCACTCTGGAGTACATGTTAACAAAAGCTAATGTATTTACAAGTTCTAAAATTATAGTTGTGTTGTATTTTCAACATCATACATTTTAATTGCTTTAATGCAGCAAAAACAAACGAATAAAATATACAAAATGTAAAGGGAAAAATCTGTTCATGAATTACAACAGTTATATAATATATATAAAGTTCAATTGCTTAACAGCAGATTTAACTTGGTTGTATTACTGTATTGCCCAGTACCAGTATTTCTATTATGCTGATAAAGAACGAAATCAGAGACTGAGGGGATATTTCATCTAGCAGGCAATCTTTTGTGTCTATATATAACTGGATTTTTTTTTGTATAATTCTGTTAGATAAACAGATTGATCTACACTGATATGTGAGATATATTTCCAATATGTGGAATTGTGCCTTAAATCTTACAAAAACAAGCATTTGATTTTTGATGATTAAATTGCCTATGGCCTACTTGATGGTCTTTTGGATGTCTTTCTTAGGAAAAGTTTGGGTTAAAATTCTCTTGTTTTGCATTCTTGAGCCCTGGAGAAGAACACTTCAGAATTATGAATTACATTTGTCATGTAGGCTAAGTTTAGACTTGCTGCTTTAGTTTTCCTTCCTTACATAATTGTAATCACTATTGAAAATAGTTTCTTGTGTACATATTATATGCATTTGCATATAAATAATTTGGTCCATGCTTTTAAAACTTCATAGTTTATAAAAACCTCAGCTGTTACCCTTGCTCCCTGGAACAACATACCCCCTGAAGTTGGGTCAGCCCTCACCCTGTTACTTTTAAAGATCGCTTACTAAGTAAATAGAAAATTTTCTAGAAAATGTTTGGTTAAGAAACTTGTAATTTAAGAGCAATAAATGTCATGTTTTCTCTTACCTTTTTAATTTATTTTTTGATATTTAATGTGTTTATTGCATGCTGTTAGAGTTGCTTGAGTAGGTGGCATACAAATTTTCTATAGATAATGATTGCCAGGATATGGTGACTTGAAAATGAATACAGATAGTTCTTAACTTGCAACCGATCACTTGGTGATTGGTTGAAGTTATGACAGACCCCGAAAATGTGTTTATGACCTGGGTTTGAACTTCTGATGTCCAGACCTCCTCTGTGGTCATGTGCTCACATGTCACATTTTGAGTGCTTGGCAATCAACCAGTCATTGACTATTTGCAGCATCTCACAGTCATGTGACTGCAATTTATGAGGCTTTTGCTGGAAACCAGATTTACTTTCAGTTTTGTATACCATTGTGAACAATAGGCTTGTTTAATGACTGCAAAGTTTGTTTTATGACTGCCACATTTACGACTTCCACAAAAAAATGAGAAAATCAGGCATGGTCATGTGGTGACCCACTTTAGGACTGTCATGATTGATGTGTGAAATTGTGGGCTCAATTCATGTCAAGTCTAGGATTATCTGTAATTTGTATGTATTAATCTAACTCCAGATTCATAATTCTATATTCTTTGTGATCTTAAACAATAAAAAAACAGATCCAAATGCAAGCCTAATTTTGGAACATAAATTACCTCAGTTGGTCTTTGAGATGACCTGAAGTACAACCTCCTCTTGGAGACAGACAGATGAAATAAAATCATTGTTTTCTGGATTTCACCAGTTACCAGTTCCACTGGTCATAGTGTCTTCTGGATAAACTTAATTGGACAGTTGTGATTTAGTGATTTCTCCTAAATGACTGTTTCCATAAAGTGCTAAAGGAGATTATTGTTGTGCTAAGGCAGTTTATATTAGGAGGTGATTCGGTGCTCCTGCTTTTCAATATATTTGTATAAGAGTACTGGTCAATTAGGTGCACCAAGGAAGCCATCCATAGAACAACATATACCATTAAAATAGCGTATTAACATTCTCCCATGAGCTATTCAGAGCATTCAGTCTCCGCATGTCTAGGCTGGGCTTAATTTGTGGAACGCTCCTCCTCCTCCACGATACTCCTCCCCAGTGTTCCCCAGTTTTTGGCTCAGCCTCGTGAGAGATAGGCAGTGCTTGTGATTCTTCCTTGGCCGAAACAGGAAAAAATTCTTTCTTTGCTAGCAGGTTTGACAGTTAATCGCCTTGTCTTTAGAATACTTTAGCCTTCTAATTCCATTCCGATTTCTTGAAGTTGGCTCGCATTGTAGAGATTGCTCGCATTTCAGGGAAGTGCCATTTCACGCTCCAAAGTGGTGGAAGGCTTCGGCGCTGCTCCGTGCCCCCTCCCCACAATCGATATTTCTATCCCTGCCATTCCAACCGATTGCCGCAGCATTTCTTTACTCGATCAGCGGCGTGAGCTCTTTGCTCCCAACAGAGTCGTATCGCTTTCCCCCCCAAACACCATTTTTAGTGAAGGATTCAAATACTTAGTACCTTCCACCCTTCCCTGCCACTTAGCCTCAAAGGAAAAGCCATCGGAGGCTATTCCTTCACATGGCAGGAGTTTGCTGCTGGGGAGTGTGCCAAAAGATTAATGGCCGGAGGCCATATTCTCTTTCAAAACTTCATGGTTGCGTGCCTGTAATACTTCTCGTGCTGTGTGAGGTAGCTCTGCTCGGAGCAGAAGTCCCCTTCAGAAATACTGGGGACCATTATACCCTCGTCTTGGTTTGTTTCTACATTCGAGGCTATTCTTACCTTTAAAATGTTGGCTTAACCCTCACAGCCCAATCAACCCAGCGGCACAACAGCAAGCACCTAGGCCTGTGTCTGCCTGTGCAGGGAAGCTGTTGAAGGCCTCTATCTTTATCAATCTGGGCCTTTAGGTGTTCTCAATTTGGCTGTTTGGTTTGCTCAGCACATAACATTGTGCCACTTAATTAATATTCATATACATATTGCCATATATGGCATATATGCCATATATGAATATTAATTATATATATATATATAAATAATAGTAATAATAATTTCTCTTCGATATATTTTAATTTCAATAAAAATATTATTACTGAGATACGACTCATTTTAGATAGGTATTATTCAAAAAAAAAGAGGAAAGGGGGCAGTAAAATCATCATCAGGGCAAACAGTCTTTCCTCAGATCAGGCCTCTGGGCATGCCAACCGCCTTCACAGTATTGCATTGTGTAACAAGCATACTGCAATTCCAATTTCAATCAAAATGACAGACGGTACCAGCTCTCAGACCTCACTCATCCTTGAAGGCCAAATCTCAACACAAACCTAAGCAGGCTAAAGGGAATTCTAAAACCTCAGAAAGGGATGCCAACAGGCGCCATAAAGCTTTACAAAAACAAATAGATAAGCGCACTCGGGAGGCGCACAAGGTCTCACAGGACTTCCCCTCCTCCAGCCCAGGTCAGTCTACCCCTTCCCAGCCTCCTCCTCCCCTAGTTCTCTCCCTCTCATCCAGGCACAGCTTGGCTCCTCAAGGCCAACAGGCCCAAGTGCCCGGACACTGATCACGCGAAGGGCTCCCGAAGCCATATTCACTCTGACGGCCGCTGGTCTCCGTCAAGGTGATAGTCTTTTTGAGGAGGTTCTAGAGAGGAGGAAAGCCTGGATGGAGCTGGCAATCCGCCAGGGAATCGTAACAGGGCTTCAACATGCAGTTATGACCAGGGAATATCCTGTGATCACCGATCATGAGTCCCAATCGCTGAGGTCATTGACCAGGTTGGAATAGCACCATACCCAGGTACATTTACAGGGGAACACCCCCCTCCAAGGGCTGACGGAGGAGGAGGAGGAAGAATTGGATCAAATTGATCAAATGGAAGAGACTGAATCGGGTTCAATACATAATAGCGAGCCCCTGTCAGAAGCAGACCCCTTAGAAAGGGGAATGTCTGAGGATGAGGGTCTTATTCCTGACCAACCTATTTTTACAGGCTTATTCCACCCACAGTTTTTCAAATATCTCTTGTTTAAGGAAAAAATATTGCACGCCTAAACAAGTTGACCCCTTCCACCACACCAAGTCCTTCGGAAGAGGGACCAGATGATCTGATCTTTAACCAACCAGTAGTTGAGACAGAGGTGATCCCAGTTCCTCCATGTTTTCGGACCTGGTACAGAAGCAGTGGCCCTTGGCAGCGGTGTACATATCCCCCGCTGGGGGATTTTAATCTGGCCCCTGATTTCTCAAAATTATTGAATACTCCAAAGGTAGATGAACCTATAGTGGGATTAGCGTCCTCCTCCATTCCCAGTGATGCGCTGGAGGCGTTAAAGCTGGAGGAAAAACGGGCCGAGCTAGCCCTGCATAGAGCCCATCAGTCTGACGCATGGGCCATCAGAGCAGCCATGGCTGCCTCCTTCTTCACGCATTCCTCTCTCAGATGGCTCCGTCTCTTACAGCAACGTCCCTAATTCCAACTTGAGAGCGCACCAAGATATTGCTAAACTTATTGCAGCTGCTGAATTCTCAGCCAATGCAACTTATCATGCAGTCAAGTTTTCAGCCAGGGCCATTGCTTCACATGTCACAGCATGTCACTTGCTATGGTTAAAACATTGGCAAGCCAACTTCAAACACAAATCCAAGCTGGCTTCATCCCCAATTGTGGGAGACAGACTGTTTGGCCCTTCCCTTGATCTGCTACTAATTCAAACCCGTAACAAAAAGAAAATCCTTCCTTTTTCGGAAGTCAGATCCTAGAAACCCTCAGTCCTTTCAGAGGGGATCCTTTCAACCCTTTTACCAGGGATCCTTTTCACCCAGATACCAGAGACCCCCATCATTCAGACCAGGGCAGGCAGCCAGATAGGTCCGACTTCAGGGATAGGAGCAGAAGGGGTAGTCAATCCAAAAGATCCTTTCGGGGAGCAGGAAACAGGCCCTTTTGGCATCCAAGATAACTCCCTGGCCCTGACCCCCATTGGCAGACGCCTTAAATTATTCGCCAACCAATGGGACTCCTCAACCTCTGATTCCCGGGTCAGAGACACGATCAGATTTGGCCTTGCACTGGAGTTTCCATCCACTCCCCAGATTTTTTCATGTCATGCTCTCTCTCCAGAGACCCAGTTAAAAGTAATCTCATGGAAATGGCTATCCAACACCTACTGGATATACGAACCATCCAGCCAGTAGCTACCACCCAACGAGGGCGAGGTTTCTATTCACATCTTTTTGTTGTTCCCAAAAGTTCGGGGGGGGTGGAGAGCAATATTAGATCTGAAACATCTCAACAGTATATCGCAAGTTTAAAATGCATACCCTACAATCTATCTTACTTGGCATCAGAAAGAGTGATATCCTCACGTCCATAGACTTGACAGAGGCGTAATTGCATATTGCTATTCGGCCTTCCCACTATAAATTTCTGAGAATCTGTTATAATAAACACCATTTTGAATATGTGGCCATTCCTTTTGGACTAGCTTCTGTCCTTGGACCTTCATGAAGGTTCTCGCAGCGCTAGCTGCTCATCTCTGGGATATCCCCATACGACTCCAGTGTTATCTTGATGACATCTTAATTTTGTCATCTTCCGCCCATCAAGCAGTCAAAGACACTCAGAACAAATTACAATCTCTTCAACAACAAGACTTCTCAATAAATTGGAAAAAGAGTCATTTAACACTATCAACGTGGTTAACCCATCTGGGAGCAGTCATAGATACGGTGAAAGGCAAAGTTTACCTGTCACCAGATAGACTAAATAGCATTCAGCAATTACTTAAGGAGATCAGGGTTCTTAAGAGGGTGTCCCTAGCCAAACTATCAAAATTGTTAGGCAGGATGATCTCATGTTTCTCTATCATCCCTTGGGCCCGGCTCCACACTAGATCTCCAGTGGTTCCTGCTCCCGTACCAGCACTCCGGCCAAAGCAACTCCAAACACAAGGTCAGGGTACCACCAAGGGTCCTCATATCTCTCCTCTGGTGGACCAGACCAGTCATCAACAGAGGCTGCTTCTTCAAGAAGCCACACAGACTTTCCATCACCACCAGTGCCAGCCTGTTTGGATGGGGAGCTCACGTTCAATCGCTCACAACCCAAGGCCGCTGGTCTGCCATAGAACAGTCTTGCAGCATAAACTGGCTGGAGCTTCAAGCAGTACACCTTGCTCTCCACAGCTTCCTTCCACAGGTACACAATCAGCACATACTAATACTGACTGACAATGTAAAGCCAAGCTCACATAAACAAATGGGGTCACACAGTCGAAACATCTCACGCGAGAAGCAAAGCGCTTGTGTCATTGGGCAGAGACCAGCCTACTTTTCATCAGAGCAGAGCACATTTCGGGTCTGTCGAATACACAGGCAGACTGGATGAGCAGGGCCACCATCAATCAATCGGAGTGGCGCCTCCATCCCTCCTTGTTTCAGGAAGCGGTCAGGACATTTGGACAGCCGGTGGTGGACCTGTTCGCTTCCCCCCTCAATACTCAGCTCCCGAGATTTTTTTCCAAGTAACCATTGCAAGGAGCGGAGAACTTCAACTCGCTCCACTGTCCTTGGTCCCTGTATGCATTCCCTCCACTTCCACTGGTTCCCAAGGTCATCCAGAAATTGCTAGACGAGAGGGCGGAACTACTTCTAGTAGCTCCTTACTGGCCCAGACGGCCATGGTTTGCAGACCTCCGCAGTCTATCCATATCAGCTCCATGGAGAATTCTGCCAGCCAGGGTTTCATAAACCCAGGGGCCCCTTCAACATCCGGACCCTCAATGGTTGCACCTGACTGTCTGGAGGTTGAGCAGAGTTGTCTAAAGAGCGAAAAGTTTTCCAACAGAGTTATCGCCACTATCCAAGCCGCCAGATGCCCCTCAACAACTCGCATTTACAATGCCACATGGTCCAGTTTCTGCAAATGGTGTACCAAGTCTTGAATTGATCCCACCTCTCCTTCTGTGGCTCAAATTCTAGAGTTCTTGTAAGAGGGACTTGACAAGGGATTATCACCTAATAAGTTGAAAAGACAGGTGGAAGCCTTGGTGTCAGTTGTCACTCGCGAAGGCCTAAGTTCTCTTTCCCATCATCCTTGTATACGGTCCTTTCTTCGAGGAGCCACAAATTTACATCCTCCAGCGTACACCGTTATCCCACCTGGGACCTTAAGGCCCTCGTTGCACTCACCAAGGGCCCTTTCGAACCCTTGAGATTGTCAAGTCTCCAATTTCTGACGTATAAAGTAGTTTTCCTTGTAGCGATCATTTCTGCTCGTCGTATTTTGGAGATTGCAGCCTTGTCTGTCAGACAAGATATTTGTGTTTTCCATGCTGACTGGGTGGTCTTTCGTCCCTATCCTACATTTATACTCAAAATCAACTCGGTCTTTCATAGGGCACAAGAGCTGATACTTCCTAATTTTTGTCCCAGACCATCCCAAGGGATGGAACTACAATGGCATAGGTTTGATGTGAGGCGAGCATTGCAAATATATTTCAACCGCACAGCGGCTTTCAGAAAAACGGAGGCCTTATTTGTATCCTTTCAGCCCAACTCTCAGGGATGCAAGGTCTCACCTTCTACGATAGGCCGTTGGCTACAGGCCATGATAGAGAAAACCTATTAGACTCAATCCCTGCAGGTGCCCAGGGGCATAACAGCTCATTCAACAAGAAGCACTGCAACATCGGCAGTATGGGCCACACAGGCACCACTAACTGAAATTTGTCAAGCTGCAACTTGGGCCTCTCCATTGCCATTCATTAGGCATTATAAAATAGATGTGTTTGAATCCGCTGAGGCTTCCTTTGGCAGAAGAGTTCTGCAATGGGTCCACAAGGACCAGGACAAGATTTCAGGCCAGACGGAGTCCCTCCCATAGGACAGGCCAAGCTTTGGTATGTCCCACTACTGGATGCTCTGAACAGCTCATTGGAGAAAGGGCGTTGGTACTTACCTGACATGCCCATTCTCTTTGAGCTGTGAAGAGCATTCAGCCCCACCCTTTTGTTCCATCTGGTGGGGTCCTGTTTCAGCCAACGAGTTGTTAGGGCATTGAGGACGACGGTTAAGTATCTCGTCTTCGCCAAAACTGGGGAACGCTGGGGAGGAGGAGCGTTCCACAAATTAAGCCCAGCCTAGACATATGGATACTGAAGCATCTCCCACTACTGGATGCTCTTCACAGCTCAAAGAGAACGGGCATGTCAAGTAAGTACCAACACCCTTTTTAAGAAAGACATTCAAGAACACAATCCTTACTTTGAAGAAAATGTCAGAATAAATTTTGGTTGAAAAGTTTGTTATAAGCTTGTCATTGCTTTTTAAGAAGCATGAAGAATGTTGATAGTAATTTATGTCCTTCACTGTGGATTTTTTTAAAGAATCTTGTATGAGCCAAAAGAGTACCTCTGCCAGTTTATAATACTTGGTTTAAAAAAAGATGTTTAAAAATTAAATAAGCATTGTTAAACAGAAACATTCATCTGGAAATATTTTCCAAAGGGGTTTCTTATCTTCCTATCTCTCTATGTTTGTGTGTACTGAAGTAAATGACCTCCATAAAAACATTGCAAATGATTAAACTCCTTTAAGATGTCAGATATTTAACCTTAACTGGAGACTTTACTGGAAAGTGGTCTGGCTATGCAGAGCCTGTACACCTTTAAATTCCTGCTCCTGAAAAGTTAAAAACATTCAAATTTTACAATGTATTTTTACAATGAACAGAAAGTTGGATCTTTGTCCTTTGGCCTGCCTGAAAGACTGTAAATGATTCCGAAGGGCTGTTTAGATGTGAGACAGAAAATATTTGTTTCAAAACTGTTAAATGTTTCATGGAAATTGAATTAAACAGTTTAGTATATAGGATATACTATTGGATAATATCAAAGGGCATAATTGTTAATTGTTACTTTCAGTTGGTAAGTTTCATTTTTATATTGGTCATCACCAGTGTGTTTCAAAGGGATGTTTAAGACATTGGATAATTAAAACACATTCATGAAATTTCAACATAATTTGCCTTATTTCTTTATATCATCTGTGATGACAGATCTACTTTTACAGGTTTTATGGAGGTTATAATTTCTAGGGTCAGATAATTTGTAATTCAGATTTTATATGAACATATATATGATCTAATGATTTAAGACTAATTTAAATGAACATATTGGGACACCTAAATCATGGCTCAGAGGTGCACAGATTTGGCAACTTTAAGACTTGTGGACTTCTGCTCCCAGAAATCCCCAGGCAGCATGTCTTAAAGCTACCAAGGTTAGACACTCCTGTCATAAATTGTTTTTTTCTTTTCCAAGATTCTTTCCCCCCTCTTTAACAGAGTACTATATCCAAAGCCCTGTATTTTAACTGAAAGTATAATAGTCTAGCTACTTTAACATTCAGACAAGTCAATATAATTTCTCTTTGCCACAACTTCTTGTTTAAAAATATACAGTGGTATGTTGGTACTCAACTGCTTTGGAACGCAAGTTAGGTACTCAGTGCACTTTAACGTGAAAATTTTGTCCTGGTATTTATTGTTTGTTTGGTACTCAACTAAGAAGTTAGAACTTGTTATTGTTGGCTGCCTAATATTCCTTGTGGGGAAAATGTACAATAAAAATACAATACAATAAAAAATCAGTTTTATGGTATAGTTTGATTTTCTGAATCTCTTGTTATATGATCTGTCCCTAATGAATTCAATACAATATTCTTTTTCTTTATAAGTTTCATTTTTAATAAAAAGATATATTATTCTACTAATGATTTGTACCCATTTTACTTAGCATTTTTCTTTTTCATCCTTTTTAGATTATTTGATGTATGCACAGTATCACGAACTGAACGAGAGACGAAATTAACACTGGTGTTTGAACATGTTGATCAAGACTTGACCACTTACTTGAATAAAATTCCAGAGCCTGGAGTTCCTAGTGAAACTATAAAGGTATTGAAAGGGGAAGGGTTGAAGAAGAGTTTGTACATAAGCTTTTTATTAAATTTATAAAATTGTTCAAACATACGTTTAATAAAAAAAACTTTTTTGAGGAAATATGAATCAATTAAATGTATCTTTTTTTTTTTGTAAATTTCATTTGAGTTTTCACAAAGAAATACAAATAAAACATCTTTTTTGAAAGTAGCATGATCCCGGGTTACATTTCTTCGTACAGACACAAATTCAATTTCATGCTCATTTTTATGTTCAATTCCATATTTTATTACTGTTTTACATTTTCTACATAGCTTCTTCCCTCTTTTAATTTTCTAAATTTTATTTTAATTATCTCGATTCAAATCCTTATATTTATACTTTTTGTCTGTCCTGTTTCAATTTCATATTATCTTTTCTCATTAAAGTTTCTCCTGTAGTTGCTGATTGGAGTATGACACCTTTATATATTTTAATTTTATCCATTTAACTCTTATTTAAGCTTCAATATATACCTTAAAATTTAACATTCAATATAACTTCATATTGTTGAATATGAACTTCATTATGTTGAATGTTAAAATTTAACATTCAACATAACTTCAATTCGGATTCTGCTTGGTACATTCTTAAAATACACACTATATTCTTAAAAAGAAAAAAAGGATAATAAATATATGTAGTTAAAACAACACATTCCAATCCAATCCAATTCTATCATTAATATTAGTATTCATTAAAATCTTAACTTCTTTAACATTACTTTTCAATTAAATATCATACTTCTATGGGAACAGTTATAAGTTTTCCATAATTAACTTCCCCCCCTCTTCACTTATATTTTATAAAACATTAACTAATTAAAATGTTCCCGGCCCTTCCTAATTCAATTATCTCATTTATTTTATTTCATTTATCTTATTAACAAACATTTCACAATATTAAAATAGCTATTTTAACCCTTATTTTAATCATACATTGTTTCCAATTTTATAAAATTATTTCTAATACTAATATAACAATACAATCTTATGTACCTTCACAGAATCCCTTTTTCAGTTAAATTTTCACCCATTATCTCTAAATAGGCCCTGTTTCTCTGTATCTTATTTCTGTCCTTTATAACTTCTTTTCCTTTCCTTCTTCCCTCTCTTCCCTTTTTACCCCCTTGTCTCTCTACCTCTATTTCTCTCTTCTGCATTCCCTCATCTGTTGCTTTCCAATATTATATTTATTTTTCGAACTATTTTTCTTTTCGATTGTTTTTTTAAGTCTTAAATTCTCCATTCTCTTTCCCCCCTTTTCTTTTTCTTCCCCACATAGAATTACTTGTTCATTAAAAATGGCTTCTTCTTTGTCTCAGTCTTCTTGTTTTGCAGACGTTTCTTGTTCTTTCTCATAGTTCAAATCTCCATTTCTAAGAATTGAAAAACGAAGCCGAAAGAGCCTCTCCCTTCTTGTGCATCTTCTTTGTACTTTTTAAGTTCCATTTTCAATTCATCCAGAAGTAATGTCATTATATAAATTTTTAAACAACCACCTGATTAATTTTAGTCATTCAAATGCAATAACCAAGAGTCCAATGATCACCAAATAATCCAAATACGGGCAAGCTGTTTCTTTTTGCTTTTTTTTACTTTCTCTTCCTGGGGTTCTACAATTTAGTTACCAAGTTTCAGTTAAAATGTATCATTTAAAAGTCATGTTAAAGTTTTACTGTAAATTCATTTTAATTCCAGGCAATTTCCTCCCTTTTTTCAGATCCTGCCCTTTTATTCTTTTTCTCTCTTTCCCTGTTTATAAAAAACTTTTTAATGTCCAGAAATCTTTATTATCCCTTTAACATTTTATTTTCAGCTTAATTGCCTGTTGATGTCAAAGTGGATTTTTTCCCCGATTTCTTATTTAAGCCTCTTGGTTGTCAATATAAGGAAAGGGAGAGAAGAAAAAAAAAGTCAAACCTTTTCCTTTTCACTTTCCTTCGCTGCTTCCTAATTTTCTTTGGGAACGATGTTACTTTTTTTTTTTGTTTAAATTCCAGGGTACCTTTGTTGTTGCTTTTGCAATTTAACCCGGTCAGCCAGAACTTTCACTTCTTATCTTCCTCCTGCACATTCTTTTCTGGTTGAATTCTTTTTTTGAGGTGCCATTTCTGACCACTGCTACAACCGCCCTCGAGAAAGGGAGTAATGGCCAGTTGAGGAGGAGAGATGAGGCTCTCCTCAATCCCGTTGGCAGTCTCCCCCCTCTTCACCACCTCTACAGGGTGGCTTAGCCCTGAAACCAGCCGGCTCGGGGCGCTCCAGAGGTGAACCCAGACCGAAACCATGCACGATTGCGGATTTCTGTCTGTCGTTGAAGAGGCTCAAAACCAGAAGCCTAAATGTATCTAACTAGCTGTAGTTTTATAGCTTAACTAAAGAAATTTAATCAAATTACAATTGATATTGTTGACAGGTTGGGGTTTCATAATTGGTAGTGCATAGATTTATCCATCAGTTATAAAGGACAAGGAACTATAGAAGATTATCATAATGTTTGTGCTTACACTAAAAAAAAGCAGTTCTTTTTTATATTTGAAAGGCCAGAGTGTTTATTATTAGCTGTTAAAAGGAAGGAACCACAGCTCAATGGTAAAGATCATGTTTTGATGAAGTTTCTAGGTTCTGAAGGCATTTCCTTCTATAGCTTAAAACGCATGCTGCTACTTACAGTAAAATGAAAATGCTGAATCAGATGAAGCAGTATAAGTAACAGCCATATGATAATCTACAGTTTTATTATCTCTTGATAATTTTTTTCTACATTAGTTTATATTACTAGGTAGAGTTGAGAAAATCACAACTGTCTGCAAAATATTCTAGACTTGTCAAGTAACAAAGTCCCCTGGGATTGTACTGGTAAATGTTAGAGACAAAATTGTGATTTTTTTTTAATGGCATGAGTTTTTCCAAATTATTCTGATTCAAAAAGGAAATGATAATTTAGAGCAAACATTGATGTACACATCATGTTTGTCAGCAGCATCTTAAAGTAAGCTTTGTCTTTTTTTCCAAACCATTGCTTCTACTACTCAACTACTTGAGTAGTTGGCCACAGGCATGATGTGCACAACAGTATGTGCTCCAAATCATCTTTCCCTTCTTGAATCCAGATGTTGTAGATCCCAAATAAGCCCATGTATATTAAGAGTTTTTTTAAAAGCAAGAATATTTAACAACTCTATGGCATAGAAACTATGTTAGAGTTAGACACTTAAGTTATAATTTTATGTTATTTAACCTGGTTTCCATGCTGTATTGTTTCAATAGATATTCAATAATTTTATTGCACATGCATGTGAGATTGTGAAATGTGGGGATTTGAAGTTTACCCAAGGATATATGTATGTATATATTTGGATATTCAGATATTTCTATTCATATCAATGCAAGTTGTTCCAGAAATCTTTTAAAATACGTTAAAAAGGGGAAGCGATGGTTATAAATACTTCTTTTCTAAGCATCTACATAGTTTGTAGCTTTCCTGCTGAAGTCGAATAGACTTAGTGGTTAACCCTATGACTGTCTCCTAAGGATGGCATCAATGGGTGGAAAATTCAAAGAAATTCTTTTAAGTTTGTTTCTTCCCAAATTTATAAAAAATATGTACTTTTCCTCTTTTTTTGTGTGTTGCTATGTTCTATAATCACCATGTTATTCCAGTTTCTTTGAGTTTCAAGTCTGTTCAAATAGAACTTCCTTCATTTTGAGAATGATTTTATCTTCTAAGGGAAGCTCAGACAAAGGCACACATTATTAGAGTTAAAATATATTGACTGCAGACAAAAAATAATGCATGGAAACATAAATGAGCCATACTGTTTGGCTGATTAAAATATTTTCACTTCAATAAAGTGGGCCTAATATTGCAGAACCTAAAAGATCATGCAGTTAAAGGGAAAAAAGCACCCAGTTAAAATTCTTCTGAACTTCTATCCTCTTCTCTCTTTTTCTTTGGGGGAGTGGGTATGTTTACCCTATCAGTATGCATGGAGAATAATATCTGAGAAAAAAAATAGCATTCTAAGATTTACTTACTGCACATGCATACTAAAGACATATAATAATTTCAGCAGAGAAGTATCATTCTATTATTTATATTTTGAAGTTTTTTTGGTGCCATATCATGTTAAACCATATTTTAGTGTTATGTAATCAGATTTTCTGCTTCTCTGTCATTGGTCATGTGAAAGTTCTCAAAATATTTCCTTCTGTTTTCAAATAACTCCTGTTTCTTATTTGTTTAAGCAAGCCATCTACATAACTTACAGTTTTACATTGGCTTATTTTCAAGAAACAGTGGTTAACATTAACTAGAATTTGATGGTTAATATTGTTGGTAAGCAAAATCATATAAAGTACTTATAGCTGCATCAATCAGAAGAGAAGAAAAAACAAAGGGGAAAAGTTAAAGGATTTTTGATCATGAAGCCTGGACTCAACTAACATATCAAATACATTTTGTTTTCAAGGGTTTTGATTGTTGCTGTGACTACAGATAGCTAGAAAACAATATTGTACTTGACTTCAGAAATAATGTGCCTTGGCTGTATAGGAACTTTTGCAAGTTCATAGAAGAATGTTTGAAATTCATCTGTCAAAACTGAAGGCATAGGTCACTTTAAGTATGAATAAAGCAATATTGTGTGAAAGATTGAATAAAGATCAGATATAGAACTAGGTTGCAGAAACAGAACATTGATGTAACAACAATTACAGATAATCCTGGATTTATGGCCATTCATTTAGTAATGATTTGAAATTATGACTTGATTTTAAAAAATGACTTATAGCTAGTACTCCCACACATGACTATCACAGCATCCTCGCAGACATATGATCATAATCCAAGCAATTGCTATATTTATAATAGCTGTAGCATCCTGGGATCATGTGATTGCCATTCTCCCATGAGCTGTTCAGAGCATCCAGAGATGGGAGGTGCTTCAGTCTCTTCTGGAAAGGCTGGGCTTAAAACTCTGGGACGCTCCTCCTCCTCAGCATCCCCCACTTTTAGCTCAGCCTTCGTGGTAAGAGGTTGTGGACTCCCTGACTGGAATGGCTTTTCCAAATTCAGATTGGATCTTTAAAACCCCTCACCATTTAATTCGGATCTTCAGGCTTTTCCCTTGATTTATTCAAAAAGTAATCATTCTAAAACTGGTTCCCTTGTAGATTGGCAGAGCCTGTCACTCCACAGGCAGCTGGAGGCTTTCGCCTCAGCAATCAGCCTTATCTTCCCTTCCAATCAGCTTCTCTCTCTTAAATCAGTGGAGCCTGCCACTCCGCAGGCAGCTTGAGACTGTTGCCTCAGGAAACAGCCTTATCTAACCTTCTGATCGTCTGCCCTGCGATCGGAAGGGATCACTCGCAGCCGTGTTTTTCCTGGCTTTATTGGTTTCTCCTGACAGTACTTACTTGCAATTTGAGTAGCAGCAGCAGCGTCTCTCTGACGGCTCAGGCTTAACACCGGCGACTCCACTTCCCACCCTTTTCAATGGCTGCTTCATTTTCACACCCAATTTCATAGCCTCCATTCCTCACTGGTTTCCCTTGCTGGGGACCGAGGTAGCAACTTTCTACTGTGCCCTTTTCTGGACTTGACTATCCTTCTGACGAAATTGAACTAAACTAATACTCATTATACAGGCATTTCTGTGCAATTTGCTTTTGGATCATTTATTCAGTTGGAGATTGTGAGTGAAAGTTAAATTGCTGGCATTTGTCTCTGACAGGCAAGGAGTCACATCAGAGCCTGTAATAGCTGGTTTCCCTTGCTGGGGACCAGGGACCCGGAGTTTCTTTCTATCATTTGGAGCAATTGGGGGATTTCCCTTGCTGGGGACCCTTAGATACTGTGCACCAGTTAATCTTTTATTCCTATAGATATACAGTCTTACCTTCCTGGAGGAACATTCTAATTTCACCTGCAGGGGCAGACATCTCCCCAAAATTCAAATTTCTACCAAAGTATCAATACTAATCATAATAATTAAAAAATAATAATAATAAAATAAGTAAATAAAATAAAATAAAATAATTTTACATTCAGAGGCAAGACAATCCATCATACAAATGGAACATGACAACGCTTTCTACTCCAAGCCAAGTAAGTCCCGAAACAACCCTGTGGGCCCCAAAAAGGTATCTAAGGTAGCAGATAAGGATGCCCATAGAAGGCACCTAGCATTGGAAAGACAATTGCAAAAATGAGCCAGGGAGGCAGACAAAATAGCTATGGCTCATCAGAACCCATACCTGTGGATGGGGCCCTTGGACTTATCTACCCAGCCCAGACAAGCTGTTTCTAGACAACCCCCATAGGCACATCTCCTTCATTGAGCACTGGCCGGCCAATTCTGGAGGCAACCTTCACCCCTATAGCCACCGGCCTAAGACAGGAGGGATTACCTGAGTCCATTCCCATTGAAATGAGGCAATGGATGGAGATGGCAATTCAAAGGGGCATTGCCTCTGGACTCCAGCAATCCATCCGGATCAGACACTTCTTGACCACTTTGGATGCAGGATCCCTGTCCACCCACTCCTTTGGGCATACCCAGCAACATCAATATCAGGTACTCCCTAATTTTCCTAACATACCATGCCAGGGCCTTCAGGAAGAGGTGGACCTTGAGGACCAGGAGGCCTCCATGGAGGGGGGGTGTCGATCCATCAGACGGACTTGGGACTGTCAGAGGTTGACCCGCTAGAACGGGGAATGTCAGATGACGAAGGCCTCATTCCCGACCAGCCTACCTTTTCTTGACTTTTTCGTCCACACCTCTTTAAATCTTTACTGTTCAAGACAAAGAACACTGCCAAACTAGGCACATCAGACCCTCATCCATTACCAACAGGTTCTCATGACGAATCCCAAGATCTAATATTTTCGCAACCGGCCAATGAGGTGGAAACTATCTCTGTTCCTCGTATGTTTGCTGAACTAGTACAAAATCAGTGGGCATCAGCAGCATCATACCCAGCCCCAACAGGGTACGATAAGCGATATTTTAATTTGGCACCTGAGTTTGCAAACTTCCTCAAAACACCCGAGGTGGATGAATCCATTGCGGCTCTGGTCTCTCCCTCCACCTTCCCTAATGAGGCTGAGGAAGCCCTGAGGCCGGAAGAAAAGAGAGCAGAGTTAGCACTATGTAGGGTACACGTTTCTGATGCCTGGGCCATTAAGGCAGCTACAGCTGCATCCTTTTTCACATGTTCCTCCCTCCGATGGCTCTCCCACCTGAGGGATATTTTGCCGGTGTCAAATGTTAGAGCTCACCAGAACATAGCCAAAATTATGGCAGTAGAGTTCTCTGCCGATGCCACATTTAATGCTATCAAATTCTCATCTAGGGCCATAGCATCTCACGTATCTGCATGGAGATTGCTCTGGCTCAGACGTTGTCAGACGGATACCAAGCTTAAATTCAAGTTGGCAATATCGGGGGATAAATTATTTGGCAGTGTCTTGGACGCACTCCTTATAGAAAATAGAAAAAAAAAGTGCTCCCTCTTTTTCGGAAGTCTGAAAACAGAACGCCCCAGTTGTTTCGAAGGGGTTCCTTTTGGTCCTACTATCAGGGCCCCTACGTTCCCAGATCTCAAGAGAACATCAGGCTACAGGCCCAGTTTCAGATAGGATAGGCCTGACTCTTCCGATAGAGATCAATGGGGAGGCCAAAATAGTAGAATCCCTAGAAGCTGATTTTTTTGTCGCCCCAAGTGAGCTTTTAACATCTGTTCCCATTGGAGGGTGATTAAAACTGTTTGCCGATCAATGGGACAGCTCCACCTCTGATGCGTGGGTCAAGGATACCATTAGGTTTGGCTTGGCGCTGGAGTTTCAATCCTCCCCCCAAAAAACTTTTTTATTAGGAGCCCTAGGTCTTTGGACCCCATTAAGAGGAGGTTAATGCAGGAAGCTATCAATCATCTTCTGCATATTCAGACCATTAGGTTCCATCTGAACAGTGGGGTCAAGGCTGTTATTCTCTATTGTTCGGGGTCCCAAAGAGTTCGGAGGAGTGGAGGTCAATTCTGGACCTCAAGCGTTTGAACAAATCATTGGTTTATCGAAAATTCAAGATGACTACTCTTCAGTCCATTCTGCTTAGCATCAGAGAGAACGATATCATGACCTCTATAGATCGCACAGAGGCTTATCTACATGTACCAATCAGATCTTCCCACTCCAAATATCTTAGATTTTGCTATTGCGATCAGCACTATGAATATATTGCCCTGCCATTCGGTCTGGTTTCAGCCCCTAGGGCCTTTACCAAGGTCCTTGCGGCATTGTCCGCCTCGCTCAGAATCAAATCTTTCCGCCTACAATGTTATCTGGATGATATTTTAATTTTGTCATCTTCCAGACATAAAGCAAAATTGGATACCAAGTTTACTCTGGAGTCCCTCCAGGGTCATGGCTTTTCCATAAATTGGGATAAAAGCCACTTGGTCCCCTCAACTAGGCTAGTTCATTTGGGGGCAGTGATAGATACTGTGAAGGATAAGGTTTTTCTTTCTCAGGACAGGTTAAACAGTATTCAGTCTTTGGCCAAAGAGATCAGGGCTTTAAAGAGGGTTTCCCTGGCTTTACTATCTCAATTGTTAGGGAAACTAATTTCTTGTATTTCCATTGTACCTTGGGCTCGATTCCATTCTAGAGAGCTGCAATGTTTCCTGCTACCTTTCCAGCATTCCGGAAAAGCCACCTCCAACGTCCAGATAAAGGTACCGCACAACGCTCTCCAATCGCTCCACTGGTGGTCGGAAAAAACTATTACGGGATGCCCCTTCAAGGAACCCCACAGGGTAACGATCACAACCGATGCCAGCCTGGTAGGATGGGGGGCTCACTTCCAATCCCACATTGCACAAGGAATTTGGTCTATCTCTGAACAATCACAAAGCATCAACCTGTTGGAACTGTGAGCAGTTCACCTGGTCTTACAGAGTTTTCTACTCCTTTTTTATTCACGCCACGTTCTGGTCTTGACAGACAATACCACAATCAAGGCCCATGTAAACAGACAGGAGGGTACTCATTCCAAACTTCTGATGCTGGAGACGACCAAGTTGTTCAAATGGGCCAAGGCCAATCTGTCTTCATTCAAGGCAGAACACATAGCAGGGGCATTAAACACGCAAGCAGACTGGCTCAGCAGGGCCACAATAGATCAGGCAGAGTGGCGCATACACCCAGCTGTCTTCCAGGAAGCAGTGCAGAGGTTTGGGCAACCAGTGATTGATCTATTTGCCTCTCCTCCCAACGCCCAATTGCCCCTGTATATTTCAAGGTACCCAACTCGGGGTGAAGGCCGTCAGTGACCTGCAATGTCCATGGCCTCCGGGACTTCTATATGCATTTCCTCCACTCCCGGTAATACCCAGGTTGATCCAGAAGTTATTGGAGGAAGGAGCGGAATTGATATTGGTCGCCTCTTACTGGCCCAGGCAAACATGGTTCGCAGATTTACAGGACCTGTCGAGAGAACAATCTTGGAGAATTCTACCGTTGAAGGTTTCCCTCTCCTAAGGGCTGATACTTCACCCGAACCCACAATGGCTCAGTGTAGCCATATGGAGGTTGAGCGGAGCTGTTTAAGGGCCCAACAAATTTCAGAGGATGCTATTGCCCCTATTCAAGCATCCAGACCGGCCTCAACAAATCGTATATATGAGGCCACGTGGTCGGCTTTCTGTCTCTGGTGCCGGGGGTCCAAGATCGACCCAACTGCTCCATCAATAGGACAATTATTGGGTTTTTTACAGGAGGGGTTGACCAAGGGCCTATCTCCAAATACATTACGTAGACAGGTGGAGGCCTTAGCCTCGATGATAACCTGGGGTGACCTCCATTCCATAGCACACCATCCACATGTCCGCAGTTTTCTCAAGGGTGCTGCAAACTTACGACTTCCTGTAATTCACTGCTGTCCCACCTGGGATCTCAACAAGGTATTAACCACTTTTACAACTGGTCCATTCGAGCCTCTGAGAACCACTACTCTTAAATTCCTGACATATAAGGTGGCCTTCTTAAGTGCAATCACATCAGCTAGAAGAATTTCCGAATTGGCAGCATTATCAATGCGTAAGGACCTGTGATTCATGCGGACAGAGTGATTCTCCATTTGGATCCATTGTTCTCTCCTAAAGTAAATTCAACCTTCCACAGAGCACAAGAGATTGGTCCTCCCAAATTTCTGCCCAAAACCATCCCATAGGCTGGAACATCAGTGGCATAGACTTGACGTGCGAAGGGCCTTACGCATCTATCTAGACTACACAGTGGCATTTAGAAAATCTGAGGCTCTATTTCGATCTTTCAGTCCATGCACCTTAAGACAATGGTCCACGACCATTGGTAGATGGTTGAGAGCCACCATAGGTAAAAGTTACAAATGCCAGTCCATCTCAGTTCCTAAGGGCATTACAGCCCACTCAACAAGGAATGCAGTAACGTCAGCAGCATGGGCCACCCAGGCTTCCATAAATGAAATCTGCAGAGCGGCAACTTGGACTTCACCATCTCCCTTTGTCAGAAATTATAAAATTGATGCCTATGCTTCAGCGGATGCTTCATTTGGCAGAAGAGTCTTACAGAGAGTCCACAGAGTATAGGAGTGGATTTCAATCCAGACGGAGTCCCTCCCTAAGGACAGGCCAAGCTTTGGTATGTCCCATCTCTGGATGCTCTGAACAGCTCATGGGAGAAAGGGCATTGGTACTTACCTGATACGCCCAATCTCTATGAGCTGTGAAGAGCATCCAGCCCCACCCTTTCCATCTGGTGGGGTTCTGTTCCAGTCAGGGATCTAGATTAGGTGATGAATTCTGGACTTTGGCGCTCAGTCTTCACAAAACTGGGGGACGCTGAGGAGGAGGAGTGTCCCAGAGTTTTAAGCCCAGCTTTTCCAGAAGAGACTGAAGCACCTCCCATCTCTGGATGCTCTTCACAGCTCACAGAGAATGGGCGCATCAATGCCCTTTTACAGTTTTCCCAGCTGGCTGCCAAAAAGTAAAATCAATGGGAAAAGATTGCAAATTGTGATCTTGCAACTTACTTAACAACCACAGTGATTGACTTAACAAAAATGGCAATAAAAATGTAAAATTGGGTACAATCATGTGATGCTACACTTAACATTTTCACCATTTAACAGTAAAGTTTCCAATACCAACTATGGTTGAAAATTAAGGATTACCCATATGGAAATTGCTTCAGAACATATTCAAACACTGATCTATCCAGCTTAGTATTATTGCTACCGACTATCAGTGGAAAACTAGGGAATGACACTGGAGCTCACACTGTGTGCTCTACCATTGAATTATGTCCCTTTCTGGAAGATTAAGCATTAGTAGTTATGCTGACCAAATTGTTAATCTGCCAGTGAAAGTAAAACAGGATATTTTGCAAGTCAAACGAAATGCTTATAACCTAAGCAGTTATCTTCTTCTGTATAAGATAATATACATATAGCACTAAACCCATTATCAGTGATACTGGACTAGAGCAGGGGTGGGATATGACAGGGTTAACTACTGGTTCGGGATTTACGAATTTCCCTGCTTGCTGTGAGCCGTGCGCCTGTTAATCATCATTAGTACGCTACGTGCTGAGAAGCAACCTTTGAAACAGCCCTCTTTTCTTGTTTTTTTAACTGCAGCTGTGCCTTGTTCGGCAGCTGAAGTTGAAAAATAGGAAATAAAAATCAGGTAAGAGTCCGGGTGGCTGGGTGGGCAAAAACATCAACAGACATAGAACTGGTTATATGCCTGCTGCTCTTCAGAGCTACTGGTTCTACAGAGCTGGACAGAACTGGTAGAAACCCACCCCTGGACTAGAGCATTTCCATACTGTAAAAACATAAGATCATCATTTGATAGATATGATTTAATTAAAACACAGCATAAGGTCCACTATTTTGGTTGAGATAGAATCTTATTTACACTATGTTTTTTCAATATCTCCAAGGTAAATTCAAATATAAAACTGGGCATATTTTCTACTTTTGTCATAAAAATTATTCATTTTTATTCTCTTATTTTTCTGCATTCTTTCTGAGGCGTCCTTGTTGCTTTCTCCATTCAAAATCCAAGAAAGAAATACTTAGACTCTTTAAGATAAGAGAAAAGTTATCTTTTACTGAAAGTGAAGTGGTAGCAACCAAAGAATTCTGAATCTGAGAAATTAGGTGTGCAAATCACATATACAAAGTGATGGAAATGCTCCCACCCCCAATAGTTCAGATGAAACTTCCAATTAGAAATTGTGAATATGATCATGTGGGCATCTTCAGGTGATGATGAGGCCTCTATCCATTGACCTTTGCATACTTTGATAATGGATTGCAGTTGCGCAGAGAAAAGAAAGCTAAGCGAGAAATAGAAACCTAACTCTGATGTCTGCTCCCCCCCTCATTTACACAACAGAAAAATGTAACACCTCCAGCTCATTTCCCAGACTCATCCTCTCCCCCCCCCCCCCCCCGTTTCTTATGACAGCCGAAAGTTGCAAGGCAATAGTAGAAGATCTTGAAGGCTGACATTCGGCCCTCCTTGAAAAAGGAAAACTGTGAGTCCTAGAAGAGAGAGAGAGGAGAAAAATATAAAGACAATAATTAATCATAAGAAAATTACAAAGGAATTTGTGATAAACCCCCCTAGGGCTTATCAGGATACTTGGAATGAAATGCTTTGATCAATTTAGGGGCTTTAACATTGGTTTCGTTAACCCATTCGGCTTGTGAAGAAGGGAAATGTTTTCAGGCTACAAGATACTGATGCCGACCCCTCCATTTGTGAGAGTCCAGAATTTCTTTAACTTCAAAATGTTCTTCACCTTCAATCAGTATTGGTGTGGGAGGGTCAGCCTGGATGGGTCTTAAATCAGAAGTATTTTCAGGTTTTAACAAACTAACATGGAAAACTGGGTAAATTCGTCGAAGAGTTTTCGGTAAGTTCAGCTGGACTGTTACAGGATTTATAATCCGTTCAGTCGTAAAAGGACCAACATATTTAGGACCAAATTTCTTTGACTTTTGAGTGGTTTGCAGGTATCTGGTGGACAGGAAAACTTTGTCGCCCACTTTATATAATTTCTGTGGAGATCTTTTCTTGTCTGCAAACTTCTTATGAGCTTGATAGGCCTCATCTAATGCTTTATGTGTTATTGGCCAGTTAAGTTGGGGTTGAGTTATCCATTCATCCAACAACTGGATGTTAGGCCTTTCATGAGGAAGTTCAGGTATGGGTACAAAATCTTGTCCCAAAGCTACTTTAAATGGAGTAAATCCAGTACTACTATGTTATATGCCACTTCTGCAAATGGTAGTAAGTCGGACCAGTTATCTTGTTGATAATTTATATAACATCTAAGATACTGTTCTAACACTGCGTTAATCCTCTCACAGGCCCCATTGGTTTGGGGATGGTGGGCAGAGCTTAAGCCCTGGGCGGAGCCTATCAACTTCAGCAACTCTTTCCAAAAATTTGAGATAAATTGGACCCCTCTGTCAGAGATTATGCATTCCGGAACGCCATGTAACCTATAGATATATGAAATAAACAATTTAGCCAACGTCTTAGCAGATGGAATCTTGGAACAAGATATGCAATGTTCTTGTTTGGAAAACAAATTGGTTACCACCCAAATAACCGTGTTTCCACTGCTTTCAGGTAATTCTCCTATAAAGTCCATAGAGATTTCCTTCCAGGGGGCTGTTGGTCCAGCTACAATTTGTAACAGCCCTGCCGGCTTACCAGGAGGTCTCTTTGCCGAAGCACAAATTGGACAGCTAGCTACATAAGCTTCAATGTCCTTCTTCAAAGTAGGCCACCAGAATTGCTGCTTAACTAGGTGTAAGGTTTTCACAAATCCAAAGTGACCAGCCGCTTAAGAATCATGAGCTTGTTGTAGTATTTGGCCCCTCAGCACCTGTGGCACATACAACTTGGTCCCCACCCAGGCCAAACCATCTCTGACTGTATAGTCATTCAAATGAGCCAGGAACCAATCATCAAGTTTTAAAGCTTCTTTTAGTTGTTCGGTTAGGTCATTCGATAAATCCACTTCTTGTTTCTTCTTTTGGGCTCTGGTAATCACTGGGGCGGCTCGATGTTTGGTCGAAACAATTGGACTTACCACTTCCTGGTGAATACTATTATATTGATGTAGACTAGAGAGAGCATCCGCCATGAAGTTTTTTCCCCCTGGAATGTATTTCAGTGAGAAATTGAACTGCTTGAAATACTGGGCCCAGCAAACTTGTTTAGGGGACAGCTTCCGAGGCGTTTTTAAGGCTTCCAAATTTTTATGATCAGTCCATACCTCAAATGGATGTTTTGCTCCTTCCAGGAAATGTCTCCAGGTCAGTAAGGCCCAACGAACTGCAAAAGACGGCCCACCTCTCGGTTTCAGACAGTTTACGGGAGGTATATGCACAAGGCTGTAAGGTTCCTTTCTCATTGATTTGAAATAACACCGCTCCAACGGCCACATCACTCGCTTCGGCTTGGATCACGAAAGGAGCCTCCATATCCGGGTGCTTTAGCAATGGTTCTGCAGCAAACAGTCATTTTAGCTTTTCAAAAGCTGCTTGGCACTCCATGGACCACTCCAACGGCTTGCTCGGCCTTGGCTTCATCTCCCCTTTTGTTTTTAAGAGATTTGTGATGGGCATTGCTATCTTAGCAAAAGTCGAGATAAATTGCTGGTAAAAGTTTGCAAATCCCAAGAAGCTTTGAAGTTGTTTTGTGGTACGTGGTGGAGCCCATTCCAATACGTCACACACTTTCTCTGGATCAATTTCTATGCCCTCAGATGAAATGTGATATCCCAAATAGTCAATTTTCTCTTGATGGAATTCACACTTGGATAGTTTAGCATACAACTTAGCGGCACACAGTTTCTGTAGAACCAACCGCACCAGTTTCACATGTTCATCCAGAGTTTCCGTGTAGATAAGGATGTCATCAAGATAAACCAGAACCTCCCTGTATAAATGTTCATGTAACACCTGATTGATATCTATGAATACAGCTGGGGCCCCTTGTAAACCAAAAGGAAGAATGTTGAATTGGAAATAACCCATCGGTCAGTTAAAAGCGGTCTTCCACTCATCCCCTTCCTTAATTCGAATTCGGTAGTATGCTTCTCTCAAATCCAACTTCGTGAAAATCTTCCCCTTGGCTAGGTGGGCCAACATGTCCTTCATCAAAGGGAGGGGGTACACGTTTTCCACGGAAATGGCGCTCAAATATCTGTAGTTCACCACCAAGCGTTTGGAGCCATCTTTCTTTTCACGGAACAACACTCGGGCCACTACCCGGGGTCTAGCAGGTTGGATGAAACCATGTTCCAGATTTTTATCTATAAACAATCTTAGCTCCTCTAATTCACTGAGTACACTGAGTGTCACTGAGTACAACTTCGGTTTTGGGAGCTTCACCCCAGGCAAAATTTCAATAGCACAGTCTGTTGACCAGTGAGGTGGGAGCTCATCCAAGGCCTTCTCACTGAACACTTCCTTTAAATCCCAATACTCTTGGAATTTTCTTCTCCCCTTTCACTGGTTTGGTACCTGTGGAAGCTATTTCAATTGGAATCTGAAGCTTCGGCTGAGATCTCCCCTCGTTTTCCGGTCGCTGCTTGGTGCTTATGCACAACAACCCCTTTCTCCAGTTAACCTGGGGGTTCCATTTCTGGAGCCAGGGACCACAATAAAGCGCAGAGTCTCATCATGCTCTCCCATGATCATTTCTATAGGTTCCATGATAAAACATGCAGAGCAACCCCCAGCCACTGATCCATCTAATTGGCAAAAGGAAATGGGCATCTTTAAAGGTTTTAGTTTTAAGCCCATTTTCTCCACTACTTCCATGTTGATTATACACCTTGTGCACCCAGAACCTAATAGGACTAGCATTTCCCCTTCGACCCCTGAATTGGTTTCCCTCAACTTCACCGGAATGGTCATAGGGCCCTCGCTTGGACTTACCAGGAAGTTGTCTTCCGAGTCGAAAACGCCCTCCTCAGGGGTTCTGACTCCTCTCCTGCGGGAGGAGTGACCTCTGCTGTCTCATCTTTAGCGCCGCTTCATGAGGCTTCGCTGGGGATTTTTCAGGTTTCTTCCCTTCTTTTGGCGCCCCCTTTGGTTCCAGCTTGACTTTGCAGTTCATAGCCCGGTGACCTTCCTTCCCGCATCGAAAACAGGCAGAGGGGTTGGGTCTTGCCGCCACTCCTCCCCTCTGAGGTTTGGGGACTTCTTGAGGATGTGGGGGGAAAGGCTTGCTCCACCCAGAACCTCCCCGCCGTCTGCTTCGGGTTAAATCAATTTCCACTTCTTCTGCCAGCAAGTACCACATCTGCAAGTCATTTGGGTTTCTTCTAGCAATGCATCTCTGGTACACATCTTCATTTAATCCATCTTTAAATGCTTCTATCAGGGCTTCCTGGGACCAGCCTCGGATATGACTGGTTAACTGTCTAAATTCTTGGGTGTAGTCATCCACTGACTTCCGCCCCTGATTTATGGTCTTCATCCTGATCCAGAGCCTTGAGCTCTGCCAACGGGTTCTCAAATCTAGCTCCCAGTGCAGTCATGAACAGGTTATAATTCATCAACTGGGGGGCATTATCATTATGCAGGATCACCATCCACTCTGCAGCTGTTCCCTCCAGAGCCCTGGTAACACATCTCACTTTGGCTGCTTCTGAGGGAAAATCCTCCCCGTATTCTTCCATATAGCTCCAAACTTGGGCTAGGAAAAATCCCAAGGTTTTGGGATTTCCCCCGTATTTTATTTCTAACGGAGGCAGCCTAGGAGCTCTATGCCTTCTAGGAATTACATCTCCCGCTGAGGGCCTTGGGGCTGCTGCTGGATCGGGTTGATTTATGGGAGAGGGGGCTGCTCTACTTCTTCTAGCTGAGGCTACTCCCCCTTCCCCTTCATACCTTTGTGCAGCTTGGAGTTGTTCAAAGACTTCATTAAAGATGAAAGGTTCAAAGGCTTCATTAAAGATTAGCCTGGCTTTTGCCATGGCTCCTCTTTTCCACGCCGGCGGGTGGTGGTCTTTTTCTGGATTTTTCCAGCCAAACCCCACCGACCATCTGGACTTCACAGCTGGATCCTCTTCCAGATTGACCTCTGCTAACGATTGGGCTTCCTGTACCAGCAAAGAATCTTGCCCTCCAATGGCTCTCAGATCTTCCTGGTCACTAGTTTAAGATGACATGATGTTCAGGCCCCCTTGGAAGAAAATTGGGTGTTTTCTCCGGGTGGGCTGGTAGGATCAGATTCAGAATAATGTCAGGCGGTGCTCCATTCAAAATCCAAGAAAGAAATAATTAGACTCTTTAGTTTAGAGAAAAGATATCTTTTACTGAAAGTGAAGTGGTAGCAACCAAAGAATTCTGCATCTGAGGAATTAGGTGCATAAATCACATATACAAAGTGATGGAAATGTTCCCACCTCCAATAGTTCAGATGAAACTTCCAATTAGAAGTTGTGAATATGATCATGTGGGCATCTTCAGGTGATGATGAGGCCTTTGTCCGTTGACCTTAGCATACTTTGATAATGGATTGCAGTTGCGCAGAGAAAAGAAAGCTAAGCGAGAAATAGAAACCTAACTCTGATGTATGCTCCCCCCCTCATTTACACAACAGAAAAATGTAACACCTCCAGCTCACTTCCCAGACTCCTCCCCTCCTTCCCCCCCCCCATTCTTATGACAGCCGAAAGATGCAAGGCAATAGTAGAAGATCTTGAAGGCTGACAGTTATTGGAATTGGGTATGTCTAGTTTAATAGAAGGACGAGGGGTGACATGTTAGTAGCATTCCAATATCTCAGGGGCTGCCACAAAGAAGAGGGAGTCAAGCTTTTCTCCAAAGCACCGGAGGGCAGGACAAGAAGCAATGGATGGAAACTAATCAAGGAGAGAAGCAACTAAGAACTAAGGAGAAATTTCCTGACTGTTAGAACAATTAATCAGTGGAACAACTTGCCTCCAGAAGTTGGGAATGCTCCAACATGGAAGTTTTTAAAAAGATGTTGGATAACCATTTGTCTGAAGTGGTGTAGGGTTTCCTCCCTAAGCAGGGGGTTGGATTAGAAGACCTCCAAGATCCCTTCTAAGTCTTCTATTCTATAGTTATTTTCACATTTAGAGCTTTTAACTAATCTGTATCTTTCAACAGCTGGACTTCAAAGGATTCTAACCATGATTGTTCTCTCACAATTATAATTCTTACAGACTTCTGGATTAGAGATTTCTGCATGCTATCAGTACAAAGGCTTTATATTTGTATATAAAATAGGTTATCTTGAAGTTAGCTTTTATAAATATCTCTCTTGGATAAGTGGAGCAAGAATGTAAGAGAGAGAGGATTAATTCTGAATGTACTTCTCCCAACTCTGTATCCTACAATTTAACCAAACCAGTTTTAAAAGAATGCATAGGATGTTGTACATATGAAAAGACTCTAATGAAAGAGTATACAGATGTCTTTCATGCATTTAAATTGGAAAGACTAATTTTGAAGCTAAAAGGCAAACAACATTGTGCTAGGAGCCATATGCTTCATATTACCGAAGTATTTCATGCACAGGTCTGTCACTCAATGAGAAACAACACAGACTGAAACAGAGGAGATCGTGAAAGAAATGACTTGTGGAAAATCAAACCATCCCTAAATATGTGTTTTATTATCGTTGGGTGTTCTTTCCTCAGTTACCACAATGATGAAACCAGTTCCCAGCATCCATGAAAAAGTCTCCCTCTAACCACATATCAAGATGCAGAGCACTGTGACTACAGAGTTGGGAGAGAGGAATAGAAGCAGATGCAAATGTTGTTATGCAGCCAGTAGTCTTGTTTCTATCAAAAGAGCTTATATTGAGGCCTGAACTCTTGCTTCTTACAGATGCAACATTTCTCCAAGCCAAAGTTGGGCACATGGCTATGGAATAAACAGAAACTGAGTTATAATTCCCCAACTTTAAAAAAAAAGCTCAAGGGAAAAAGGTCAAAAGGCAATTGCAAGCCAGCCTAGGGTTAGTTCATATGTAACTAGATAAAATGGTTACTCTTGTGCTACTTTGTAGTATATCTATTGATAAAAGCCCTTGTCATATGGTACATATTCTTCATATATAAATAAAACAGGGAAGATTTTATTCAGTTTTTTTGGATTTTTCTGGACATTTTACCCAATGGCACTCCAAACCTCTTGTCTATGTCATTCCTACCTCTCTTAAATGTTTTACAGCTAATTACAGCTAATCCATGACTGATTCATATTATATATTTAACTTGTCTTTCCTATGTAATAAGGAATACTCCATCTCAGAATATTTTGATGTTTTTATGCTTGTAACAGATGACTAGAGTCCTTGTGGAAATATCTATATATTAGACATTATTGAGCTAGCTGGATCAACACTTTATTAACATCATACAGCCCACTACCCAGACTGTTACAACACAGGAGGCTGATAAGACACACAGCCAATACCTCAACCACACATGTTCTTATGAAAAAGCCAGCCAATCTGCAAACATCAACTCCATCAACCAATCAAGAAATGACAACTCAGCCAACCTCCCCTCCCCACCAGTATATATAGGGAGACAGCAGGCTTTGCTTGCACAAGCATGAAGTGATCACGCTTTCCTTGCACAAGCATGAAGCCAAAACCACCAGCCTGAAGTCGGGTGGAACCTTGTCGAAACATTGCCAAGTTGCTCTCAATTTTACACAGGAAAAGATCCGAACACACTAAGTGAAAATACATATTCACACATAGTGAAAATCTATGAAATAAATATGTATGTATGTATGTATGTATGTATGTATGTATGTATGGTATTTAGCTTTGTTCGGGTATTTTCCCACATCATTATAGTTGTGCTTTTAAAGTTGTAGCAACATTTCGGCATAATCTCATCTGCCATCATCAGGCTTCTGTATAGTGTTCATCTGTTTTTTCTTCATCCTGATAAGTTGGGAGTCTTGGTCTGTGTTTATTGGTCTTGGAGTTTGTTGTGTTCTGCTTGATATGGTGTTTCTAATATCTTCTATCTGTTTTGTAGCTTTTTTTGTCTTGATTGGCTGGCAACATTGTGTTTCCTGTATTGGAGGCTTTTCGTGTGACTTGGCTCTGAGTAAACGGACATCTATCATTTATTAGGAAGCTAGGTTTCATCTGGGTGCCTGATTGGGGTGTGTTTGAGTTGGAGGTATCGGGGGAGTCTGTTTATGCCCAAGTGTTTGGCTGGCTTGTAGTGTGTAGATTTTTTTATTTGAGAGTGCGAGCTTCCAGATAATTGACAGTCTGGTAGAATAATCTCTTCTATTCATGCTTTCAGGTCTTTTTTCAATCTCTGTGGCTTCTCTGATAATTCTGTAGCTTGGGTTTTCTATAGTGGCTAGGATTTTGGTGCCATTGAAATCGATGCTATGACCTGTGGTTTTCATGTGTTAGATAATAATAATAATAATAATAATAATAATAATAATAATAATAATAATAAT
>BLBF01000094.1:3994314-4019153 GCA_015471245.1 Laticauda colubrina | reverse complement strand
TGCAAAGCTCCAGCCAACTCAGGGTCCACTTATCACAACTACAAGGGCTTCTTCAGCATCATCCTCTTTGCCATGGTCGATGCTGACGACAAGTTCATGTACATCAATGCTTCAGGCAACGGGTCATCTTCAGATGCCCAAGTATACAACGCCAGTCACCTCAAGGAGGGGCTGGAACGCAATCATGGGCTTCCCAGATCCAGACCCCCTTCCCAACGACACACAAGATGTGCCCTACTTCATCGTGGGGGATGACGCCTTCTCCTTCAGAACCTACCTCATGAAGCCCTACACTTCCAGATGCCTCACCCATGAAGAGAGGATCTTCAACTACAGGCTGCCCAGGGCAAGGCAGGTGGTGGAAAACGCCTTTGGCATCCTGGCCAACAGGTTCCAGGTACTATTCACCACCATGCAGCATCGCCCAGAGATCATGAGGAACATCGTGGAAGCTTGCTGCATCCTGCACAATCTCATGTGCACCTGCTACCCAGTGTTGCAGAATAGGCTTGTGGACCACCAACAAGGCTGTTGGGGACATGGAGCTTGGTGAATGGAGGCAAGAGCGAAACCTGATAGATACTGTGGATGTGCAAGGTCCCAACAGAGCTTCACGTGAAGGGAAGAAGCAGCGCAACCTCCTGAAACACTGGTGCAACTCCCCAGCTGGAGCAGTGGAGTGGCAAGATAGGATGGTAGATGCTTAATGAATGCTTCCTTCAGGCTGTCTCATCACACTGATGAGATTGTGCCATGTATGTTGAGTGGCCCCACAATGAACAGGGCATTTAATAAAGAGTTGTGTTTATGTTGTGTTGATGAATGATTAAATTGATATTGATAATAAAGGGCCATAGGTGTAATACCCGGGAGGGTGGACCATACAGTCCCACTATGCTTACACTGGAGGTTTATCTATCCCACCGCTATTACCCATTCCACAGGTATCCCTGCCTATCCCACAGCTATTACCCATACCACAGGTATCCCTGCCCATCCTACAGCTATTACCCATACCACAGGTATCCCTGCCCATCTCACTGCTATCCTTACCCATCCCAAGTCAACAGGTAGCAACCCAGTCTCTGGCACTCTTCTCATTCACTCTTGAGGCATGCCCATCATCTCAAGGGTGAAGGGTCCAGATGCTGTGGAGGTGGCTGCTGCTGGAGTGCTGGTCTGAGGCACAATTGGGGTGCCTGGCCCCGAGAGGACAACAGGGGATGATGTGTGGAGGAAGCTCTCAGTGAGCTGGCTCAGTCCTGTGATGTTGAGAGCCCCTTCCTCCATGACATGGGGGGCCAGTCCCAAGACCGATGACAGATGTTCTGAGGCCGGGCTTGGCTCTGAGGTGGAGGAAGGAGGAGTAAAGTGGGGCTGTCTGGTCTGCAGCTGAGTGAGGTGAGACGTGGGTGGCATTTGTGGCATCTGTGGCATGGGTGGCATCTGTGGTGTGGTTGGCATCTGTGGCGTCGGTGGCATCAGTGGCATCGGTGGCGCTCGATGGACCTGTGCCTGGACTGGGAAGGGCTGCCTGTGCTGCTGGTACTCCTGGTAGCCGTAGCCTTGGTAGGTGAGGGCCTGTGGAAAGTCTTGGAAGGGCTGTGACATCACCTGGGGTAGAGGAGCAGACCTGGACTGGGTTGGAGCAGGTTCAGCTGGGCCTGGAGGGTTGTGGAGAAGACCGGTGATCCTCTCCTTTATCACCTGGTACTGTGATTCGGACATGTCCATGAGGGTCTGGTTGACGTAGGTGGGGAAGGGCTTGCAGTTAGAGGATGGTATGTCGGTGTGTACCAGCTGAGAGAGGAGATCTACGCTGCTTTTGATGGTATCCCTGATCTCCAGCAGGACAGTGTGGCTCTGCCCCTCCGGTCTGGTTCTCTGCCTGCTTTCTGTGGAGGTGGAGCTGGGTGTGGGTGTGGGTGTGGGTTGGTCTCTGGTGGAAGTGCCCTCTTCTTGCTCCCACTGCGTCAAGGGGTCCTCCACGCACTCCGCCACAGGGAGTGGAGCTGTCGGGGGGGGTCTCCATCATGGGACGCTCCACAGATACCTGCCTGGACACAGGAGCTGACTCTTGGCCAGAAGAGGACTGGCTCTCTGTGGGCTGCCTGAGAGAGAGGGTAGACAGAGGGGCTGCTCTTCGGTGGCAGACCTCACCCTCCAGGAAGCTGCACTTGGCCATCACGTAGGTCTCCCGGTCGGTGAGCTTGAATGCGGCCTGGCCAGACTTCTTGAGGTGCAGCTTCCCGTACGAGGTGTGCATGTGCTTCCACCACCCGAGGAGGACCTCCGAAGTGTAGCCCAGGCTCTCCGCCTTCTCTCTCCAAGCAGCCTGCTTCCTCTTGGTGTCTCGATAGATCCTGTGTCCCTTCCGCCATAGGTACTCGTTCTCCCTTAGCCATTCGAGCACCTCATCCTCATGTTCCTCTTCGATGGAGTATTGCCTCCTCTCCCGTTCTCACGTATGCCTCTTCCTCCCTCTGGCAGGGCCTTCTGGGCCCTCATCAGAGGGGCTTCGAGGTTCTAGGGGCTGCTCCATCACACCATCACCACCAGCAGCAGCAACAACAGTAGCAGCAAAAGCAGGACCAGCAGCACCAGCAGGACCAGCAGCACCAACAGGACCAGGATCATCAGTAGGAGAGTAAGCACCAGCAGCACCAGCAGGACCAGGAGCACCAGCAGGACCAGGAGCAGCACCAGCAGATTAAGCACCAGCAGAAGCCCCAGCAGCAGGAGCAGCGCCAGCAGAGTAAGCACCAGCAGAAGCACCAGCACCAGGAGCAGTGCCAGCAGAGTAAGCACCAGCAGAAGCACCAGCACCAGCACCAGGAGCAGCACCAGCAGAAGCCCCAGCAGAAGCAGAGTCAGGGCCAGGGGGTGGGATGGTGGCCCTGTCCTTCTTGCCAGGGCTGGCAGAAGATGGCACAGGCTTCCTCTTCTTCCCCATGGTTGTTGGCTGGAGTTGTGTCTGGCAGCAGGTCTTTCCTCTGAATGGTGACCTGTTTGCGAGCTGCTTCCCTTTATATCCGCGGGGCTGACGCAATGCATCCTCCCCGCATGCGCAGTGAATGTTTTGCATCCGCTAGGCACCCACTAGGTGTCCGTGATGCATTCGCTGTATCCGTTAGGCATCCGCTCTGCGTCCATTCCTTCGGCTGTTCTCCCCCGGAAGCCCTGTGGATGTGCCTTCCACTTCCATACACTAGGCTTCCATGGAGCATCCGCTTTACATCCTGGCCACGTCCTCCCCCCATCCGTTCCTTTCCATTGTTGTCCGCTCTGTTTATGCAAATTTGGGGCACTTTTGAGAGCGGATAACAACGGATGGAAAATTTTCTCATCCGCTGTGTCCTTTTTATATACTTTTTGCATCTGTCGGCCTATGTGACAGGCCGTTTGGAGACTTTGCACAGCTCCACCTACCATTTCAGGATGCACCAGAGATGCTCAATAGGATTTAGGTCTGGAGACATGCTTGGCTAGTCCATCACCTTTAACCTCAGCTTCATTAGCATTTGTTTGTGGTCATTATGTTGGAATACTGCCCTGCAGCCAAGTCTCTGAAGGGAGGGGATTATGCTCTGCTTCAGTATTTCACAGTACATGTGGCATTCATGGTTCCCTCAATGAACTGTAGCTCCCCAGTGGTGGAAGCACTTATGCCCCAGACTATGACATTCCACCAACATGCTTGACTGTAGGCAATACATACTTGTCTTTGTATTCCTCACCTGGTTACCACCACACATGTTTGACACCATCTGAACCAAATAGGTTTATCTTGATCTCATCAGACCACAGGACATGTTTCAGAAATCCATGTCCTTAAGTCTACTTGTCTGCAGCAAACCATTTGCAGGCTTTCTTGTGCATCATCTTTAGAAGAGGCTTCATTCTGGGATGACAGCCCTCTAGACCAATTTGATGCAGTGTGTGGTGTATGGTCTGAACACTGACAGGCTGACTCCCCAGCCCTTTAACCTCTGCAGCAATGCTTGCAGCACTCATAGCTGTATTTCTCAAAGTCAGCCTCTGGATAAGACACTGAGCACAGGCACTCAACTTCTTTGGTCGACCATAGGGAGACCTGTTCTGAATGGAACCTGTCCTGTTAAACCACTGTGTGTTCTTGGCCACACACTGTGTGTTCTTGCTGCAACTCAGTTTCAGGGTCTTGGCAATCTTCTTATAGCCTAGGCCATCTTTATATAGGGCAGCATTTCATTTTTTCATACCCTCAGAGTTTTCATTGCCATGAGGTGCCACGTTGAATTTCCAGTGACCAGTATGAGAGAGTGAGAGTGATAACATCAAATTTAACATGCCGGCTCCCCCTTCATACCTGAGACATTGTAACACTAATGAGTCATATGACACCAGGGACGAAAAACGGATACTTGGGCCTCATTTGAACATTATCACTTAGGGGTGTACTCACTTTTGTTGCCGGCAGTTTAGACATTAATGGCTGTGTGTTACATTATTTTGAGGGGACAGCACATTTACACTGTTATACAAGCTATAGACTCATTCCTTTACATTGTAGCCAAGTGTCATTTCTTCAGTGTGGTCACATAAAAAGATATACTTAAATATTTACAAAATGTGAGGGGGTGTACCCACTTCTGTGACATACTGTATGTTTAGCTCATAGTTGGGAATTTTTGTTGTTCTCTGAGCTTGGTTGTTCACTTACAAACATTTCATTGCCCAACTAGATAATATCATGAATGTGTTTTGTCATTATATCCTTGAGTAGGTATTCTACTTGAGTAGGTATCCAGATTTCAACGGATGCATTAACTTGGGTAGGGAAAGAGAGAAATAGACAAGTATACAAAGAAATATTTGTTGCAAGGTGGTTAGTAACTTTTTTATATCATTTAATTTTGCCTTTGGAGAAGAAAAGTAACTAGTTAGGAGAGCAGTACTGTTTCATAAAGTCCCAACAAGTCTGTTTTCACAATGGCCAAATCACTGCACAAGGAAGCCCAGAAATCTCCTAGTATATAGTCTTCAGAGGCAGTCATATTGCCATCAAAGCTCATAGCTATTCAATTCATTTTTGAAAGCTAAGTTATTGTTTGCTTTTATGTACAAAGACTCCTTTGCAACTCCAAAAGAAGTTAATGGATCTAATTGATATGAGCTTAATATGCAAGCTTAATATGTTTAATATGCAAAAATGCTGGTTTAATAAAAATATATTGCTATAAAATATGTTCAGATTGTTTCATATAGCTATAAATCTTTTCCTCCTATGACAAGCTTTTTATCCTTGTTTTGGGCTTGCTATGAGCTATTATCATATAGCATATTCATATATTTATATATTTATATATTCGTATTTATTCGGATAAAAATTGAAAAAAAATGAACACTTTTCTTATATTGGTTTACTCACATTAAAACTTTAAAATGCAAAGTAGTAGTCAATTTTTCTATTGTTGAATAGCATACATGCTGCAGCGTATAAATATGCTGTTCACTTGCATTTTAGTATTTTCTTTTATTGAAGATACACTATTTGTTATGTTGGCAATCCATTGCATTCACTAAGAAATACACCATTTCAAAAACTTCATGCAACAGAGGCATGGATACTTTCAACTATTTGTGACACGATATGTTTTCTCTACCTTATGTCACTGAAGCAACAGCAATTTTAAATAAGTAAAGGCCTCCTTGTCGTATCAGTTCTTGTGGGAAAATATGCTTCAGTGACTTACTGGCGCTGCCTGTGGAATGTGGCATTTCAAAGTACCTTTTTACAGTGGGAAAGAATTTGGTCAAGAATAAACAGTCTGACCTTGTTAAATGGACCAAAGTCCATACATATTCCAGTTCCAGAAAGCTAGTTTTTACCAGACTGTGAAAGAAAGCTCAGTTTTCAATTACTGCTGTTTGAATTTGGGGTAAGGAGCAGGAACTTTGAAGAATCCTTGCACGCATTGTAATTTTAAATGTTCTCTTTGAGGCAATGTGACATATTAAAATTACAATTAGAATAAGAAATTTTGTCTAAAAATACTTGTATCCATTCAATACTAATAATAATTGAAGTTTAATATTAACATAACTGTTAGGGAAAGTGAATAATCTCAATCCAAGATACTAGCCATTCTCAAGAAGCACACAAGTTTGATTAATTTCTTTGGGAATTTTGGAGATCCAGGAGAATTAGATGGGAGAAGGATTAGAGCAAGTTACTCTACAATACAACATTGAAACACTGATTAATTTGTCATTGTCTTTCTCCCCCCCCCCCCCCATTCTTACTCAGTTTGGAGTGAGGGAGGTTGTTAGTGATCGTAAATAATTTTCTGAATTCCTAAATATTTCAAATTTCTGCCTTCTATAATTTGATGTGATCCTGAAATGTTGGGATTTCTTTACAATTTGCCACTCTGCACTCAGCTTGGCAGATGATGTAGCCAGGAACTTAGGGAAATGTAGTCCTAACATTTCCGAACAGCAGCAATTTGAAAAGGATTCCTTTATCTTTATAATTTATTTTTTAAAATCATATGTCTACATATTTTTTACATACTTATAAAATTATAATGTACAATAAAGTTATAATTTAAATACCATATAATAGCAATAGCATTAGATTTATATAGTGCTTTACAGCATTCTCTAAGCGGTTTATAATGTTGGCATATTGCTTCCCAAACAATCTGGGTCTTCAATTTACTGATCTTGGAAGATTGGAAGACTGAGTCAACCTTGAGCCTGTCAGGATTGAACTTTGGTGCAGAGGGCTCTGGGGCAGAGTTAGCCTGCAATACCACCTTCTAACTACTGTACCACCATGGCACTATAATGAACTAATACATCTAATAAAGTATTTTCCTCATCTATACCAATCACAGTACACATTTAAAATACATTTTAAGTCGCACTATCTCTTGCCAAATAATAAACGTTTTATGTGTGTATTTTGAAGGCCCAGTTGCATTCCTATAGGGAACACCAAAACATCCCAAGACCACTGAATGTAAGATACTGGACAGAATCTTGCAGAAATCAGCTTAAAATAATTCTCTTGAAGAAAATTCTCTAAACTGTTGGAATGTGAAACATAATAAAGGTATATTGAGCAGTTTGATACGTAATTACATGTAAAATTCATTTTATATCTATTAAAAAATTAGTTAATGTCCAACAAAAAAAGCTGGGAATTGAAATAAAATGGTTACAGATAAGTGAAAGAGACAAATAATTTTTTCTTTACTGTATGCCAAGTTTAAATAAATTTTTATAAGAATGTAAAGAAGAATTAAAAGTTACCTATTATTAATATATGACTCCTTACTAATTTTATAAACAGAGAAAACATGTGAACCTTTTTTGAGTTTTATGAATTATCTTTATTTAGTAAACTGTTGCTAATTGGAAATTCTGAGAGTACTACTTATCCGAAGAGCACTAGATTAAGAGGGCTGTTTTAGAAAACAGCAGTACATCTCTTGTTGATAAATTAATTAAAAATATAAAAAGTAAAGTTTTGTATGCTGAATAGTTTATAACAGTTATCTAATAATACTAACTTGATAACAATGGAGAAGACAAAAAATCTATTGATATGCTTATACTTGATTTCTTTGGTTTCTTCTAAATTAGGTCAGGAATGGTGGAAAACAAAAACAATGGTTTGTGAAGAGGGTGCTTAGACTAAATCCAAGGAACAAATTCTTCCTTCCCAGTTAATTAGTCGTTTGGTTACAATGCAATAGCTTTATACTACACTGCTCAAAAAAATAAAAGGAACACAAAAATAAGACATCCTAGATCTGAATGAATGAAATATTCTTATGAAATACTTTGTTCATTACATAGTTGAATGTGCTGACAACAAAATCACACAAAAATTATCAATGGAATTCAAATTTAGCAACCCATGGAGGTCTGGATTTGGAGTTACACTCAAAATTAAAGTGGAAAAAAACACTACAGGCTGATCCAACTTTGATGTAATGTCCTCAAAACAAGTCAAAATGAGGCTCAGTAGTGTGTGTGGCCTCCATGTGCCTGTATGACCTCCCTACAATGCCTGGGCATGCTCCTGATGTGGTTGGTGTCCTGAGGGATCTCCTCCCATACCTGGACTTAAGCATCTCCCAACTCCTGGACAGTCTGTGGTACAACTTGGCGTTGGTGGATGGAGTGAGACATGATGTCCCAAATGTGCTCAATTGGATTCAGAATTGGGGAATGGGCGGGCCAGTCCATAGCATCAATGCCTTCGTCTTGCAGGAACTGCTGACACACTCCAGCCACATGAGGTCTAGCATTGTCTTGCATTAGGAGGAACCCAGGGCCAACCTCACAGCATATGGTCTCACAAGGGGTCTGAGAGTCTCATCTCGGTACCGAATGGCAGTCAGGCTACCTCTGGCGAGCACATGGAGGGCTGTGCGGCCCCCTAAAGAAATGCCACTCCACACCATTACTGACCTACTACCAAACCAGTCACGCTGAGGATGTTGCAGGCAGCAGAACGTTCTCCACAGCATCTCCAGACCCTGTCATGTCTGTCACATGTGCTCAGTGTGAACCTGCTTTCATCTGTGAAGAGCACAGGGTGCTAGTGGTGAATTTGCCAATCTTGGTGTTCTGTGGCAAATGCCAAATGTGTTGGGCTGCACGGTGTTGGGCTGTAAGCACAACCCCCACCTCTGGACGTCAGGCCCTCATACCACCCTCATGGTATGAAACGGTCTGTTTCTGACTGTTTGAGCAGCCACATGCACATTTGTGGCCCACTGCAGATCATTTTGCAGGACTCTGGCAGTGCTCCTCCTGTGCCTCCTTGCACAAAGGCGGAGGTAGCGGTCCCGAAGATGGGTTGTTTCCCTCCTACGGCCTCCTCCATATCTCCTGATGTACTAGCCTGTCTCCTGGTAGTGCCTCCATGCTCTGGACACTACGCTGACAGACACAGCAAACCTTCTTGCCACAGCTCGCATTGATGTGCCATCGTGGATGAGCTGCACTACCTGAGCCACTTGTGTGGGTTGTAGGCTCCGTCTCATGCTACCACTAGAGTGAAAGCACCGCCAGCATTCAAAAGTGACCAAACCATCAGCCAGAAAGCATAGGAACTGAGAAGTGGTCTGTGGTCACAACCTGCAGAACCACTCCTTTATTGGGGATGTCTTGCTAACTGCCTATGCTTTCCACCTGTTGTCTATTCCATTTGCACAACAGCATGTGAAATTGATTGTCAATCAGTGTTGCTATCTAAGTGGACAGTTTGATTTCACAGAAGTTTGACTTGGAGTTACATTGTGTTGTTTAATTGTTCCCTTTATTTTTTTGAACAGTGTATGTTCCAATGTCTATCGTTGAACTCTAGAATATTTCAGGTGTATTATTTTCTTGATTAAATGAACTATTATGTAAATGTCAGGTCTCTCCTAGCTTGGGCACTTAGGAAAGACCTTGACTCCATTTGTAGCAAAAGGTATACTTTTACTAAAGCCAAGTGGTTACAGATTAAGCAAAGCCAGATATGAATATTCCCACATAAACCTAGTGCTTTTCCCTTCTCCCTCCCCCTTGATCCTTTGTAAATGTCCAATGGTATTCAAACTAGGTGTTTTAGTAACAGTTCTAATGTTCGGCACCTCTTTGGTGGGAGTTTGCATTCTGTTCTCATGCTTATGTCCTTGAATCAGCCAGGTTCTGTTCTGGACTGGCATCTCTGGTTCCTGTCATCCTGCTATCCCCCCTCTCTATCTCCCTTTACTCTTGCCTCCTCCCTTTTATGGCAGGATGCCATCAAAACAAAGCAGGAATGAAGCGATGTGATGGCAGATCTGACAATAAAATTCTTTTTCTACATCAGGGAAATTACTGATGAATTAGCGTATGAAGCCATATTTGGTGCTGGATGAAGTTGTATGGTCCAAGATAGCACTGGTGCACAATCTGGGGATGCTCCTAACCTCACGACTCGTACTTAAGAGAGTAGGTGTCCATCATGACTAAGAACGACTTTATACAGCTTTGTGTTGTGCATAAGTTGCACTCATTCCTGGAATAAGAGGCTCTGTGTACAGTCAGTCATGGCTTAGTTACCTTGTGTTTGGATTGTTGTAATGCACTCAACAAGGGTCTATCTCTGAAGAGTATTGGGAATCCAATACTGTACTGGGAATCCAATACTTTAGGTGGTGAAAATTCAGCAGCGCAAGATTTATGTGTGCTTCTATAATATGTTATACTTCTGTTCTGTGAGATGCATTGGCTGGCGGTCTGTTTCCAGGTCCAGTTCAGAATGCTGGTTTCTACCCTTAAAGCCCTTCATGGCTTTTCTAAGTTACATGTAGCCATTCCATTAGGCCTGACAAGAGAGACATGCAAAATGTCCCATTTGTCAGGGAACTACATTGGACCATCTATTCCATGGTACCTTATGGAATATTATTCTTCCTTGCCCCAAAATGAGGTGGCTTTCATCCCAACTTATTTTCCAGAAGTCCTTCAGAACCTGGCTAAATCATCTTAGTGACTTAGAGATCTCAAGGGAACAGTGAAATCTTTCAATTGGCTCCCTTGTTGATTTAATCTCTTAGCATTTTATGCTCTTTTTTACTTTTAAATTTGTCTGCTTCTGTCATGTTTATTTATTTTTTGCTACACCATCCAGAGTCATTTTTAAAATGTGATTAATAATTAATAATTAAATAAACAGTAGCTAATTAATTTAATTAATTAAATCACTATAATTTACATTAGGATACTCTCATTGTGAGCTCTGGCAATATAAAATATTTCCTTGAATCAAGCTTGACTCCTGTTAATTTTATTTTATTTCCTTTCCTAAAGTAGTTTTTCAGTCATGTATTTTCCTGGTATTTGTCCACTCCCTACTTAGCTTTTCTGTTATTAGTGTCTTCTAAACGTTTTAGGCTAAAATATCTGTTCTTCTCAACCAGTATAATCTTGCATATTGAGTTGATAAGAGATAATCCAACATCCTGCAGAATGTTGGTGCAACATTTCAGTGTTTGTACATAATATTCCAGTACCGCTTTGTCAGTACAAAATTCATTTTTTGTGTGTGTTAAGAGTACACCATCTTGAAAGAAAAGAAAAACTTAAATTTTTTGTTTGTCAAAATTGCGTAATAACTTGAGTATTGTCGAGGTGTTGTCCTCTTACCTTAGATATGGGAAATGGGATTTTTTAAAAATTATGAGTATTATAATTGTTCATAAAGTTCCCATTTAAAAAAAATCCCTAATACTTGTTGTACTGCATAGCTGGAATTCTTTCCCAGTGAATATGTGAAATGTAATAGCTCAAATTAACAATTAATGACACAGATGATGTACTTTGTTCTAAAAGGTAGGTGTCCAACAAGGAGTCTTTCCGTTTTAGTGAAACATTTTTTAAACCCAGTTACAAAACATTCTTAATAGTTAAAAACAAGTGGGAACTTGTGGGGGAGAAAAAATTATATATATATTTTGCAGTTGCAGTGTATGTGTACATGACAAGCAGGGAAATGGAAAGCCTTTCTTTAGGATAATTATAATAATAATAATATAAATTATTCTAATAATACAGATTTGTTCATGCTTTATTTAAAAACTTATGTCCACCCAATCTCAAAATAGCCTTGAGCAGCTTATTAAAAACCACAAGATGTAATAGATATGGGTTGTAATAAAAAGGAGTTTGTTTCAACTCTTGTTTCTGAAGTTTTTAAAAGACGTTGAGTTTTTATAGGTTGACACTTAGAATTATCTTCAAAATATGAATTGTTCTATTATGATTCACTGTTCTCTGTATTTTAAAACAATGTGCTACATACTCAAGTGGAGTCTTAACATTTACTAGACAACTTGTGGCCCATTGTGTCACGTTTAGGAGATGTTTTCTTACCTAAACAAGCTGAATGATCATGGGTAGGATAAAAAAGTAGTGAGATAAGAGGGACTTCCAACTTTTGTCCAACTTACACATTGAGTTTTCTGTTAGAAAGCTGGCAGAGAGCCCTTTGGTTTTTCCTCCTTCCCTTCCACACTGTTCCTTCCCCTCCCTCCCTCATCTTCTAGAAATATTTTTCTACATTTTTATTATGCCTTTATTATTTTTATAAATAATAAGGCATGAGCTAATAATTTCTCTGTCTTATTTTTCCCACAATAAACTTATAGCATGAGTTGGGATGAGAGAGAATGACTGGCCCAAAGTCTCCCAGCCAGTTTACTAGACCAAAGTAGAACTAGAACACATAGTCTCCAGATTTGTATTTAACCAGTAAATCAAACTGGCTCTTTTGGGGTCTCTCTATTGCTGAAGCAGAAAATAACTTAGGGGGGAAAAGACCTTACACTATTTAAATACTACATTTTTTTTGCTACATTTTTGAAAGTTACTGCTATCATTACAATAGCATCTTCCTTTTATGAAATGGAAAATCATTTACTTATTGAAAAGTAATTAATATTTTTGACTGTTGCACAAATTGAATAGCTTTAAAGCAAATTGGATAGCTTTAAATAGATCTTTAAAGCCATGGGATTGAATAGATGTTGCAAAACTATAAATTATTAGTGTTGTGTTTTTCATATTTTCTAAGAAATAGATCAGTAAATGTTCCTTTGAGAAAGTATGGGAAAAAGGCCTTGTGGCCTTGCAGATAAGATGAAAAATATAAGGACATTTGTGCTGTTCTATAATGTTGGCCATATTCCATTGCTCAACAGAGGAGATCCTAAAAATGACTTCAGTTGCTCAAGTGTAGAGATTGTCATGTTAACTGATTTAGATATTGGCCAGAGATTGCTTCCAAGAGAGTTAATAGCAAGTCTCTTGCATTTTTGAATCTGAAAGAATAACTGAATGCAGCTAATCATTTGATTAAGATGAGAAAGTATTTGTTATAATGGCATGTTGATGAAAAGAATTTTAATCTCCTATTGCTATTATGTTTGGGGCATGACAATAAGAAGCAAGAGGGACAACCTATTTAAAATACCAGACTAATTAATACATTCAGGCAAATGTCACAGATATACTGTAGTTCTAAGGCTTGGAATTCACCGCACTGTTCAGCTGTTTGCACAGCCATGTATAATAGTCATCTTGGTAGCTTCCACAACCCCAAGAAGCAAGCAAATAGGAGAGCAGGAGAGAAGAGGAAGAAGCAGAGAGGAGGAAGGAGAGCTTTTCTTCCCCCCCTCCCCACTACTTGGTCTTTTGCTACTTGGGCTTTTCCTGTGGCTTCTAATATGAGGACCTTCATCATTAAAGGGGGAAAGGTAAATTAATGACATGAATATTAAAAAGTTACCCATTTTAACATTTGGTCACTAGCTGGGTAATGAAAAGGAACCCTGCCCTACCACACCTCTTTCTTTAGTGGGGCCACACATGCTCCACTAAAGGATTGTGCATGATAAATCCTGCAAACAATGAATCTGCGCGCAGCTCTTCCAGACCAACCGTGTCTTGCTGAATTACACCAATAGCAGGGTGGCCTACAGGCAAACAAAATAGTTAAACAATACATAATAAAGTTTTTATTTGGTATTTCCTGTGAGGCTGTGCCAGTTGCCAGGGAGTGTTCTCTATTTTCTTCCCCCTCCTTTGGTTGTATTAATTGTTGATCACAGCTGGCAAAGAACCAAAGAAGCAGCGACAGATAAGGAAAGGGGGAGAAGAGAAGGGGAATGGCATGGGGGGGGGGGGGAGAGCTCAAAAATTACAGCATATATCTGGAATTTTCCAGCTAATGATGTGCGGATGTGGTAGTGCTAGAGAAAAAGAGACAAACTGAGCCTGCTTTGTTCAGTAAGAGAGAGGCCCCCTGTAACATTCCTTTTAGCTGTGTATATTTTGGCTCCAGTTATACAATGTTAACTATATGCAGAGTATGTAGAGGATCAGTATGTGTACATATGTGTGTGTGTGTGTGTGTGTGTGTGTGTTGATTTTGTTGTAATAAATAAAACTGTACAATGCATGCAAAATTAGGTAAAGTGATACTTGATGTTGCTTTTGCTGTTTTATCATTGCATAATATTAAGGAAAAAAATGCAAAAAATGCAAGACTTCCTAGCCACAGCTGCCTTCAGGGGATTCCCAAATGAAATGAATGCTGCTCTTTTTTAAACTCATCAATGAAGCAAAATAATTTAGAGTTTGCTGATGTAATGAAAGACTGTGATGGTTATATGGTTGCTTGGGGTATAAATAGGAAATACTATAATTGAGAAGCTCTGATACAGTTTTACTCTTTTGCCCATTCTTAATGCTTAAGCAATTGACGCGTTGTTATAGTATGTTTATAGTATGCTGAGTGATTGTTAACACACATGTACATACAAGAACACAATCACGCACCCTGCAACAAACACAAAAATTGAGGCAATAAGCATTTCTTAATGTGGAAGGACAGACTCATAAAGCATCACAGAAAAAATCTGAAATATTGCATAGCTATTAAACTGCAAGTTTAGATGAGGAACAAAAGCAAAAATTTAATCTGGATTAAATTACCACTAAAATGGTGAAGATTTAACAAGCCCTTGTTTGAAGTACATGTAAGATTGCCAATTTCAATAGTGTCCAGGAATATATAGCTTCTAATAATAAGCTGACCTTAGGAGCAAAAGGATACATTAGATTAATGTTTATGAAACTCAACAACTTTATGATATACGGACTTCAGCTTCCAGAATTCCCCAGCAAGTGTGGGAGTTGAAGTTAAGATACCTTAAAGTTGCTAAGTTTGAGAAACACTGTTCTTAACCAACGTTGATCGTAAAAAGAGGAATTAAAGATCATATCTTAGTGTACCAGTAGCTACTCAGCTGTGGAGAAAGTTTGAATGTTCCAGTTTTAATCCTTAATACTTTCAGTAGATCTGCAAAGATTATGTTTGATTCATCAGAGCAGCCATTCTCATTTTTTAATACATTTTTTTATTTGACTTTTGGCAACTATCTGAGCAAGTCCCCTACTGTTTTCTTGGCAAGGTTTTTTGGACATGGTTTACCACTGCCTCCTTCCTAGTGCTGAGAAGAGGATCTGTCCCAATGTCACCCAGCTGGCTTTCATGCCTAAAGTGGGACTAGATCTCACAGCCTTAAACACTACTCCAAACTGCTCTCTCTCTCTCTCTCTCTCTGTCTTTTACCCTGTAGGAATCCTGGAATTAATTTTCAGATTTCTTTCAGAGAACTCATGTATACAAATTGCTCAAAATATATGAAAACTTTACAATGCAAACTTCATTTCTAATTTACACAATCCATGTTTTACAGTTTTTACAGTAACAGCAAAACCAGCTCAACTGCAATATATAAATAAATCCCATCAGCGTTCACTTCATATAACGTGCAAAATTTGAAAACAATACTTTTTCAGTCAAAAATTATCTTGGAATGTTAGAATTCTGCGAGACCTCATTTCAAAAAGACAACTTTGGAGAATTGTTGCCATTCTCTAGAACCTGAAAAATAGGAAAAAAGATCATGTGAATTTAATCATGTGAATTTAAGGAAAAATTCCTGCGACCCTCCCAAAGTTTGCAGTCAGGTGTAATTTTCAATGAGACAGAAGTAGAAGCATTGTTTTAGATGTTTAAAACATCTGTATTTAAGTAGTTTAAATTAAACTACTTCATTTGATTTAAACTAAATTTAATAAAATGTATCAACTCTTCGGAATATCTTTCTGCTGATACTTCTAGAGACCAACTGTTGTCCATAATGGTGACATTGCCCTAATGTAAGTAATGCTGAATTTGATAGAACAGTTCAATTATAGTGATCAAAGGTGGAAATTAACGTTTTGTTTGATTGACATAGTATTTGATTGATTCAGTAGAAATAGAGGTACGTAAGCACAGAGGTTCAACATATTATTTGGAGATGTAGATTTGCAAATGCTGAAATGTAAGCCTTGCTATATCTCATATATCTATAATATTTCTTGATATAATATATCTTGATCAAAAACAAAATCAGCGTGACTAGCAAAACCATAGAATAGCTGTGAAATATAAGACATAGTTGAAATTTTATAGAGAAAGCATGGTAGAAGAAGGAACCAGGCAGGTTGACAACATTTTCTGGTACAAGTGTATTTCATAAATGTAGTTTCAGCTGACATAATCAAATAATGAACTATTTGTAAAAAGATAATGTGGCAGGTAGCTTTTAAGGCACAAGAATTTCCATGGAGATGGCTAGAGCTGAGTGGAGGCCAAAGCAACATGTACAAATGGATGTGGAAGAAGTTTCCTTTTGGAAAAGCCATGGAAAACATGACAACTCTATTCTTGAATACACATTTTTTGAAATTTGGAAAAGACATAGAAAACGAACAAAATAAGTTATCTGAAAAGAAGATAAACTGAAAATATTTGAAGTATAGCTAAGTTCCCTGTGCACTGAACATCTCTTGATGCCAGCCAGTCTGATTATTTTGACAAGAATATACCAGAAAGAAAAAATCTCAAGTTCTCAACTCAAACAATGCTGATTGGATAGCTAGAAAATATATGTTTTCTTCCTACATGGACTGATTTTTTTTCACATACAGACTCAGTTTGCCACTTCATAGTCCTTGCACACTAGAGTCCATTGTTACAGCTTGGAGTTTATATAGTACTTTGCAGCTGGGAGTTGTATATAGTACTGTGCTACTTTGCGGCATATGAAATGAGATGCTGACATGTAGATAAATAAGCTTTTGGGACAAGAGGAGTCTCTTTACAGTGACCCTGACAGAGGATTTGACAGTGTATTCTAAGCTCAGTGTTCCCTCAATCTCAAAGGTTATGCCTGGAAAGGGACAACTAGGTTTCCAACGAAAGGTATTTCCTTCTTCAGTTATTTGTGCCAATACTTTCCAAGGGGTTAACTGGAGAATTGTTTTCAAACTGAGGTAGAAGGTCACTGGCGGCAACAGCAAAGGCTTGCAGGGCCTCCATTAAGAGCCTTTTACCCTGCATTTCCCACCAAGGGGATTGTAAACATTGGCTCCCAGCCATAGTCTTCTACAAAACTTCTCTGTCCTGCCAAAATACAAGAATACATGTTTTAACGCAAACAGCTATATAAGCACATAAGTTACTTTCTGAATTCCAAAGATCATTTCTGTTATAGTAAAAGAGGTGGAGGGAGAAAAGTTTTCATTTCGATGAAGGAATTTGAAAATACTAATTTCTTTGTATTTATTTCATGGAAATTCATATGTAATTACCTTTTTCAACCAAAACTTTATTGACTTTGGGAAATATATAGAATGTTGTCACTTAATTGGTAGCCTACAAGTTCTTTTATCTAGTACTTCGCATTCATCTTTGACTTTCAACTTTGAAATGAAGGAAGTTTTCAGAAATCAGTTGTAAGCAATCTCAGTCAGACATTAATGAACTATTGTTTATTTCAGAAGCAGCAGCTGAACTCTTAGAATTTTAGAGGGAACAAAACAAGAATTATAAAGGTGTTTCAGAAAAACTATTTCATTGGATTAGAGTTATAAGAAACTTTGCTGTATGCTGGTTTCATGCAACATGTTAAAATCAAATAATCTATGTTATGGTTTAGTCATAGTCTTTAAAAAGGAAATCTTAATTACCTTCTATATGGGAGAAAAATAATTTGGCTAAAATCAAGGTTTGAGGTAGGACTGTAATTTACCTTTAATTTGAGACATTCTTGTATAAATGTGCCTTCTCTTATAAAGTATGTTGTTATAAGAGCAATCTCATACATAATTTTTACCACACTGAACATGTTCTGAACATATTGAGAAACAATTCCAAGGAATATAAATTTTGAAATAATTGATCTTTCCTTTTTATCAAGATCTCTCTTGTTTCTCACATGTAACTGAATTTATTTGTTTAAACAAAGTAAAAATAATTCTTTCTAATGGCATTAAGTTTATTGTTAATAGCTGTACTGCATTTAATCTAATAACAGATCTAAGCTGGTGAATTCTTTGCATTAACTAAAACTAGTATGAATATGCAGCAACATATTAACATCTTCCAACAACAACTTTGAAAAATCCCTAGCATATTTTTTTGTCATTTTAAGGTGGGAGGAAAATGCTCCAAATTACCTGAAATAATCTAGAGCGAAGCATCCAGATTTTCTGAAAACTAAATAAAATACTAAACAAAAATAGAAAATTCAAACCCTAGCATAGTTTGTTGAAAAGAGTGAATCTACCCACAAATTGTATGATTGAATCTCTCTCCAACTATTAACTGGAATCAATTAAAAGGATGCCCCCATTATTCATTTAGAAGACATGCTAATATAGTTTGCTTAATCAAGTCCAGAGTCTGGTTGTGGGAGATTTCAGCTTGTCAGTAACTTAATACATCAGGAGGGTGTATAGATCCATATTGTGGATTGCCCAGTTCATCTTTTGACTTGATTAGAAACTGTAGAGCTTCTGCACTGATGAATAATAGCTGCATACATATGTTCAGTGCATAAGACTTTATTTAAAAAAAAACTATTGTGTGTGTGTGGAAAGAAAAAGAGCTAGAACGGATATACATATAAATACTCTGAACTACACTAGTGTTCTAAGAAAGTTAGATTTCCTAGAAGTATAACACAGGATTCTGATTAGTGTTTTGGTTTAATCATCAAAGGAAATGAATAGGTTTCTGTTTTAACTTTTTATATAAGCTTTTTTTTTCAAGGCAATATGTTTTTGGAAGAATGAAGGTAAACAAACTAAGCCTTAATAAATAAATATATTATGGAGATTCAGTGTGTAGAGAAACTTGAAATAGTCTTAAACAGCTTTGTATTCCCCTTGGAAGCCTAAATTGAGCCTAAGTTATTCATGTTGTTGTTTGCTGTTTCTTATCCTTTTTTTTAATGCTTTCTGTGTGTTGTGAGTCATCCAGAGTTATTTGGAGTTAGGTGACAAAGTTGAGATAAATATTCATGTCACAGTGAATATTTGGCACATGGTTGAATTACTTTGATGTTGCTATGTCAGTGTCCATTTAAAGACAACTTTGAATATTTAGTAGATGCAAGGTATATATAGCAATGCTGGCTGAGATGTTGGCTACTAGAGCATGTAATTGAAGTCATGCCCTTTTTTTACATGCAAATGTTCATGCCCTGCATGAAAAGAGGAGGGGTTTCTATTGTTTGGTTACAACCTCCATTTGGCTTTTTGATACAGTAATACTCCATGAAGATTTCCTTGGTGGTTGGTTTACATGTTATTAACTATAGTACAAGTAGTCCTCAACTTACAACAGTTCATTTAGTGATCATTCAAAGTTACAATGATAATGAAAAAGTGATTGATGACCGTTCTTCAGAAACAGCCTTTGTAGCATTCCCCATGATCATGTAATCAAAATTCAGATGCTTGGCAACTTGTTCATACTTATGACTGTTGTTTGTATCCTAGGTCATCTTTGCAACCTTCTGACAAAATTGATTGGGAAGCCAAATTCACTGAACAATCATGTTACTAATTTATCAACTGCAGTGATTTGTTTAAGCCCCTGTCACACTGCACCAACGGATGAAAAGAGGATGTAAAACGGACAAAAAAGCTTGCCATCCGTTGGTTAACGCGATGTACTCACTGCCTCCGTTTTGCTTCCTCTCTATCCGTCCAGCATCCATTTATTGACGTTTCATCCACTCAGAAAGTTTTGGGCTGCTCAAAACTTTTGTGCAGAAAATGTATCCAATGCATCCATTCTGCATCTGCTAGGCATCCATTCTGCATCCGTTACGCATCCGCTATAACCGCAAGGCATCCGCTACGCATCCGCGCAACTCTTATCCGCTCGGATGCAGGGAGGAAGCAGAACGGACGCAGAACGGATGCCTAGCGGAAACAAAGCGTTTAAAATGGAAAAAACGTTCGCAGAGGGGACCTATCTCGGATATTAAGGATGTCTAGAGGATGCCTAGAGGATGCCTAGAGGATGCAAAGGGACACCTATACTGCCTATAAAAAGGGGGAGCAACTCGTCTGCATCTCACTTTCAGACAAGCAGCCCAGCTGTGCAGATCTCTGCAGCCTTCATCTGACTCTTCCTCTTCCACAGCATCCAGTCATGTCCACCGTGGATCATAACACAGTCTTTTTGGCAGCCACCATCCTTCTGCAACAGTGCGAAGCCATCTACAGGCTCTGTGAACTCTACTATGGGAAGAAAAAGAGGCAGCCAAGAAGCATCTGGGTCCGAAGATGGATCGGGAGAAGAGCAGAGTATGGACTGTACAACAAGCTGATGGTGGAGCTCAGGAACGAAGACACTCGGGCATTCCAGAACTTCATGAGGATGCCTCCAGCCATGTTTGACGAAGTTGTGCAGCGGCTGACACCCAGGTTGACCAAGGCAAACACCAACTTCCGGCCCAGCCTGGAACCTGGGCTCAAGGTGGCGCTCACTCTGCGCCACCTGGCCTCAGGGACCACCTACAGGAGCATGCAGTACGGCTAGAGGGTGCCACACAACACCATCAGCATTGTGGTCAGAGAAGTGGTGCAGGCCATCATCGAAGAATACCTGGAGGAGCTCCTCCAGTGCCCCTCCACTGAAGAAGGCTGGAAGAAAGTTGCAGAGCAGTGGTATCAGAAGTGGAACTTCCCACACACCGTTGGAACCCTAGATGGCAAGCACGTGGCCTGCAAAGCACCACCCAAGTCGGGCTCCACTTATTTCAACTACAAGGGCTTCTTCAGCATCATCCTCTTTGCCATGGTCGATGCTGACTACAAGTTCATGTATATCGATGCTTCAGGCAGCGGCTCATGTTCAGATGCCCAGATATACAACGCCAGTGACCTCAAGGAGGGGCTGGAAGGCAACCTCATCATGGGCTTTCCAGATCCAGACAAGCTGCCCAACGACACGCAAGATGTGCCCTACTTCATCGTGGGGGATGATGCCTTCTCCCTCACAACCTACCTCATGAAGCCCTACACTTCCAGACTTCTCACCCGTGAAGAGAGGATCTTCAACTAAAGGCTGTCCAGGGCAAGGCGGGTGGTGGAGAACGCCTTTGGCATCCTGGACAACAGGTTCCAGGTACTTCTCACCACCATGCAGCATCGCCCAGAGACCGTGAGGAGGATCGTGGAAGCTTGCTGCATCCTGCACAATCTCATGCGCACCCGCTACCCAGTCTTGCAGAACAGGCTCGTGGACCTCCAGCAAGGCAATGGGGACATGGAGCCTGGGGAATGGAGGCAAGGGCGAAACCTGATAGACACTCAGGATGTGCAAGGCCCCAACAGAGCCTCACGTGAAGGGAAGAAGCAGCGCAACCTCCTGAGACACTGGTGCAACTCCCCAGCTGGAGCAGTGGAGTGGCAAGACAGGATGATAGATGCTTAATGGATGCTACCTTCAGCCTGTCTCATCACACTGATGAGGTTGTGCCATGTATGTTCAGTGGCCCTACAATGAACAGGGCATTTAATAAAGAGTTGTGTTACATACAGTCCCACTATGCTTGCACTGGAGGTTTATCTATCCCACTGCTATCCTTACCCATCCCACAGCTATTACCCATACCACAGGTATCCCTGCCCATCCCACTGCTATCTTAACCCATCCCACAAGCATGCAAAGGCTTAAACCAATTCTAAAAGTTTCCACCAAGACTTTATTACAAAAAAAAGAAATGAAGCAAGTGTGTGAATCAAAGATAAACTTTATTGAACAACAAGCTGTAAAAGAAAAATATGACCCAAGTCAAGTGTCCAAATAAAGTCCACAGGTAGCCAGCTACCCAGTCTCTGGCACTCTTATTGGTCACTCGGAGGTGTGCGCAGTCTCAGGGGTGAAGGGTCCAGGTGCTGTGGAGGTGGGTGGTGCTGGAGTGCTGGTCTGTATCGTCATTGGGGTGCCTGGCCCCGAGAGGACAACAGGGGAAGGTGTGTTGAGGAAACTCTCAGACAGCTGGCTCAGACCCGTGATGCTGAGAGGTCCTTCCTCCATGCCATGGGGTGTCAGCCCCAGTACTGATGAGAGATGTACTGAGGCCGGGCTTGGCTGTGGGGTGGAGGAAGGAGTAGTGTAGTGGGGCTGTCTGGTCTGCAGCTGGGTGAGGACTGGTGTGAGTGGCATCGCTGTTGTTGGTGGCATCGTCAGTGGCATCAGTGGAACCAGTGGCAACGTTGTCCGATGACTCTGTGCCTGGACTGGGAAGGGCTGCTGCCTGTGCTGCTGGACCTCCTGGTAGCCGTAGCCTTGGTAGGTGAGGGGCTGTGGGAAGCCTTGGAATGGGAGGGACATCACCTGTGGTGGAGGTGGAGGAGCAGACCTGGACTGGGTGGGAGCAGGTTCCTCTGGATCAGGAGGGTTGTGAAGCAGCTCAGTGATCCGGTCCTTCACCACCTGGTACTGGGGTTCCTCCATGTTCTTGAGGGTCTGGTTGACATAGGTGAGGAAGGGCTTGCGGTTGGAGGATGAGGAGTCGGTGCTGACCAGCTGAGAGAGGAGATCTATACTGGTGCGGATGGTGTCCCTGATCTCCAGCAGGATAGTGTGGCTCTGCCCCTCCTGCTGTCTGGCTCTCTGCCTTCTGTGGAGGCAGAGCTGGGGGGGGGGTGGATGCGGCTACCACTGTGGTGGACTCGATGTCTCCTTTCTCCCACCGCACCAGGGAATCCTCCACGCAGTCCACCACAGTTACAACAGCTGTCCACGGGTTCTCCGCTGTGGCACGCTCCACAGAAACCTGCCTGGAGACAGGGACTGGCTCTCGGCCGGAAGAGGACTGGGTCTCAGCAGGCTGCCGGAGAGAGAGGGTTGTGAGAGGGGCTCCTGGTGCTCCTCGGTGGCAGATCTCACCCTCCAGGAAGCTGCACCTGGCCATGACGTAGGTCTCCCTGTCCGTCAACTTAAGCGTGGCTTGGCCAGATTTCTTCAGGTGCAGCTTCCCGTACTAGGTGTGCATGTGCTTCCACCAGCCGAGGAGCACCTCTGAAGTGTAACCCATACTCTCCGCCCTCTCTCTCCAAGCAGCCTGCTTCCTTTTGGTGTCCCTGTACAGCCGGTGTCCCTTCTGCCACAGATTGTCATTCTCTCTCAGCCACTCCAGCACCTCATCCTCGTGTTCCTCCTCGATGAAGTATTGCCTCCTCTCCCGTCCCCGCATACGCCTCTTCCTCCATTTGTCAGGACCAGATGGGCCCTCATCAGAGGGGCTCCCAGGTGGTAGGGGCTGCTCCTCCACACCACCAGCAGCAGCAGCACCAGCAGGATCATCATCATCATCGTCACCAGCAGGATCATAATCATCATCAGCAGCAGCGGCAGCAGCAGGATCATCATCATCGTCATCAGCAGCAGCAGGATCAGCAGGACCAGGATCATCAGCAGCAGAGTAAGCACCAGGAGCCCCAGCAGAAGCAGCAGCAGCAGCAGCACCAGCAGGACCAGGAGCAAGAGCAGGACCAGGAGCACGAGCAGGACGAGCAAGACGAGCAAGCCCATGAGCACCAGCAGGACCAGCAGGACCAGGAGCAGCTTCAGCAGAGTACGCAGCAGCTGAAGCACCACCGCCAGGAGCAGCTTCAGCAGAAGCTCCAGCACCAGAAGAGTGAGCCCGAGCAGCAGAAGCCCCAGCAGAAGCAGAGTCAGGGACAGGGGGCGGGAGGGTGGCCCTGTCCCTCTTGGCAGGGATGGCGGCAGGTTGCTGAGGCTTTCGCTTCTTCCCCATGGTTGTGGGGTTGCTGGCTGGCAGGGAGGCTAGCAGGCACCAAGGCTGGCAGGAAGCCTGGCAGGCAGGCAGGCACCAAGGCTGGCAGGCAGACTGGCTGGCAGGGAGGCTGGAAGGCAGGCTGGCAGCAAGGCTGGCAGCGAGGCTGGCCAGGAGGCTTGGAGGCAGGCTGGCAGGAAGGCTGGCAGCAAGGCTTGCAGGCAGGCATGCAGGCAGGGCAGGCAAGGAGTCGATGTATCCTGCAGCAGGTCTTTCCTCCGAATGCTGGCCATGTGCGAGCTGCTTCCCTTTATATCCACGTGGCTTACGCAATGCATCCCCCCCCGCATGCACAATTAATGCCAGGCATCCGTTAGGCTTCCGCTGTGCATCCGCTAGGCTTCCGCTCTGCATCCGCTTCATCCGCTGTGCATCCACTGTATCCGTTCCGCGTCCGCTTTGCTGAGGCCCCCCGGAAGCCCAGTGGATGTGCCATCCGCTCTCATCTGCTTCCATCCGCTGGGCTTCCGTTCCGCTTCCGCTTTCCATCCGCTCTGCATCCTCCCCGCGTCCGTGTTATCCGCTCTGGTTATGCAAATTTTTGCCCCTTTTGAGAGCGGATGGAACATTTTGCTTGTCCATTGTGTCCGTTTTGCATCCGTTGGGCAGTGTGACAGGGCCTGTGTTAGGGATAACATTGTTTACCCTAACTGGTTTAGGTGAAATAATAACTATGAATCATAGTTGTGTATGTTAAAGTGTCTGCAGCTTTAACTGTGGGACAGTAATTAAGGGAGTGGTTATGAAAACAATTTAAAAGTCCATATATCAATCTTTGATTGGTAGCTTATCATATATAAGCAATTGGTCAAGGCCAGATATAGCTTATAGTGTAAATCAGCTGGCACGTTTTAATTCAGATCCAAAACAATGTCATTGGCAATCCTTAAAAAGAATATTAAGATATCTTAAAGGAACAATGAACCATGCATTGTATATAGAACCAAAGGGTGATTTGAGTCTTAGTGCCTATGCAGATGCAAGTTTTGCAACTGATATAAACACTAGAAAATCAACATCTGGGATGGCTATATTATTTGGTAAGACACTAATAGGGTGGAGGTCAATCAGACAACAGCATATTAGCTT
>BLBF01000094.1:3977870-3994304 GCA_015471245.1 Laticauda colubrina | reverse complement strand
ACCAATTTACAAAAGCTCAAGGAGCAATTAAGTTTAAAGAGAGTTGTGAAAAATATAATTTAAAGATGTAAATGATTCATAGTTATTATGTAACCTAAAAGGGGAGAATGTTAGGGATAACATTGTTTACCCTAACTGGTTTAGGTGAAATAATAACTATGAATCATAGTTGTGTATGTTAAAGTGTCTGCAGCTTTAACTGTGGGACAGTAATTAAGGGAGTGGTTATGAAAACAATTTAAAAGTAGCAAGACTACAGCTTGCTCGCTCTGGCTTTGATGATCCCTGATTACTGCTTGGAATCAAGACTGCATAGCTCGAACGGGAGAGACAACAAAGGACTGATTTGTAAGTGAACTGACATATGATATTCTACATGGACTTTGCTACCTGAATATCCCTGAATGGACTGACTACATGATAAATGACTATTGGACTGTTATTTGACTATGCCATAAACTTATACTGGAATAAACTATATTCTTGATAGCACAAGCGTATCTGTTATTTTTACTGTATGTTAATAAACATACAAGCTTAGCTCACTCATTTATCTGTGTGCCTATCTGACTAACGCTGCACATTCTGTTTAGCTTGTCTACCTAACCCTGGTTGGGGAACCCAGGCTTAACAGCCTGTAACAACTTTAGCAAGAAAGGTAAAATGAGGCAAAATTCACTTAACAAATGTCTTACTTAACAGAAATCTGGGGCTTAATTGTGGTTGTAGGTCTAATTTCCTGTGGAGTTCTGAGTTTGATTTAGTTTGAAATATTTTTTAATCTTTAACATCTTAGCAGTGTTCCTTGGAAATAATCAGATTAAGTACAAAGAGGGAATTCTTTTTAGTAGTACCTCTGGTATCCTGTAATAATTTTCCTTATCAATTCCCTTCTTTGCAGTGAGTTGAGTAACTTGTCTGTTCATTTGATAATTTAGAGAAAATTGGGTTTGTGTTTTTCTTTTCTTTAAAAGGAGGACACTTTTTAAATTAGCAAATTTGAGATAATCCATTTTCTTTTTAACACAAATAAAACAATTTTACTAGAGTGAGATAATGTGACTAAGATTAATTTAAACTCAAAGCCTGATTTATATTAAGAAAACCTTTCTATATACATTTTTATGATGATGATACTCTCCCATAATAGTGAAAGGTTTTACAGATGTTTAATGGGAAAGGTAGATATAACTTTGTACATTTTCAGGTTTATAAGTGAGCATTTATTTTAGTTTCAGATACTGGCCAGAGGTAAGGATTTCTGAATTCAGTTTCTTTTGGAGTTCAATTTGAAGTCTTTTTTTCCCCACATAGAAATCATCAAAAATATTAAAATTCTGTTTGTTCAGGGATCACTTTCAACATATGCATTTAATCAATGGTGAGCTGCAAATTTTTATTAACCAGTTCTCTGGTTGAGTTGGAGTGGCCAGTTGGTCATGTGACTGGGTGGGTCACTCATCACAACCAGCCCTGCCTCCCAGTCACTCGTCTCAAAGATTCATCTGGTTGGGCTAATTCCATCACTGGCTGGCCCCACCCTGCCCATTTTTCAGCCTGTTTTGGGGCCATTTTCAAGCCATTCTTCCAGCAAAAATTAAAAACAGCCTGAAAAATGGCCTGAAAACAGCTCGAAGAACAGGATGGTTTTTTGGGGTGTTTTCAAGGCCATTATCAGGTGGTTTTGGGAGCCTTTTTCAGGACATTTTTCACCCAAGAAACAGCCCAAAATGGCCTGAAAAACAGATGAGATAGGGCCAGCTGGTGGTCTAATTTTCTGGTTCTCCAAACTGCACAGAATTGGAACACGGGGTTTGGGCGAACCCATCCGAACTTGCAGCAGCTCATCTCTGCATTTAATGAAATACATAAGGAAATTCTTTGGCCATAGTTATAATTTTGATTTACCTATTCTTTTATTTGATTCTCTTAAAAGCATTCTTATGATGGGATTACCACAAAGCTCCTACATCCATTCTTTAGATAAACAGGGTGCCTTATTATAATAATTTGAATCCATTAAATGTTAATGAAGATTTAAAAAATATTTAATTCAAAAATGAATTTGATGTAAGTCATCATGCAGTTTGGCAATTTATTTAACTTAAACCATTAGGTGTTTTGACTAAGATATTAAGTACTACTGATATTATTATTACTGAAATTTCATATATGATAGATTTTGTATGAATTACCTAAGTTCCTCAGTTAATATTATTTTTTTTACTTTAAAATATTGGAAAATAATCAATACTTGACTTTTTAAGACTAATACAATATGAATTTGAATGTTTTTTTGTAAAATAAATAGGAAGTTGTTTTCAGCCTCTCCATCTTCTTTGATCTTGAATTATAGTTAATACACAAGCTATTTTTGTTTGTTTTTTTATTGTTCACATAAAAGAATGTTTAGTAAAGATTGGCTATGAATGCCTAGCTGTCGGATAGACAGCATAAGAGTTGGAATATTGATTGACATTACTTGGTTTGTCCTATAATCGCCAAATTTAAGAATGAAAGCAGGATTGTTCATATTACTTCAAATTTTTCATTGCATTTCAAAGATGCATATCTTGGCTATATCCCCTGGGGTTGGAAAACCAAAAGATCAGGAATTGAGAACCCTTCATACATAAGGGATGGCCATAAAAATTTAAAACACTGGAGGGATAAATCTGCATCTGATTTATAGTATGTTAATATGTATTGCTTTTAAGTATTTCAATTTTGAGAAAATCACATGAAAAAGAACTTTCAAACAAAGTGGTCACACTTTTAATTTTAATGTTATATCACATTAATGCAATCATGTGCAGACAAACCCTTTTTATTTTTTGTTATTTATTAACATACTAACATATTAACAAACTATGTTAGTTTAACCCTAACATATTTAGTTTTAAAGATTTAAAATATCCTGAACTATTTTGTGTATTTCATATATTTATATATTGCCATCATATGAAAAAATATTGAGGAAAAAGATCCAGTATATTAAATCTGGCCTTCTTTGGATTTCATTTCTCTGGCCTTCAAAGGATTTCAGAAAAAAAAAACTCCATAAACAAAATTACATTTATTTTCCAGGGACAACCTAAGGTTGGACTGCTTTAGTGTAAATAATACAGATGAAACATCTCTTACATTTAGGAAAATTACTTAAAAGTTAATAAGTTCAAAAACAGGTCTTGATCAATTTAAACAATGTATTAATAGTTTTAACATTTTAGAACAACAGTTAATAACTATTGGTAAGAGCTATACTGAAGACTTTTGAATAATGCAATCAATAAAATAAGATGGCCTTCAGTATAGAAAGCAACAATCCAGTTTATTAAAAATAATAAATTGTGGTGGATAAATGACAACTTACAGAGCAAATCAGTAATACTTCTTCCTAGTAAGCACCTGTTTTCAGATTGCCCACATGTTACAGTAAAGGCAGACATTACCAGCTTTGCCTGGAGAAGAGGGAAAGAAAGGGATGAGACTTTCATAGCCCTGTTAAAATTACTTACTCTCCAAACTTCTATGAACTTCTAGTTTTCTTAGCAGGTGGACATGGATGGGGATAGACCTTAGTTCTTATTGCATTAAAAATACTGGGAATACAAAGTGTGAAAAAGGTAAAATATTTAGGCATTTGGTTAATAGCAAGATGTTCTTCAATCAAAAATGACAAATTAATACTACAAATAAAAAAAATGGAAATGTGGGGGAAATTACAGCTATCACTACTGGGGAAAATTGCAGCAATTAAAATGTCTACCCTACCAAAAATGCTATATCTTTTTCAAACTGTACAAATAAGATTGGATAAAACCTTTTTTGGAGAATTAGATCGAATAAGTAAATTTGTTTAGGATGGGAAAAAAGCGAGGATAAAAATGAAATTGTTACAGGACAAAAGAGAAAGGGGTGGCTTTGGACTCCCTGACTGGGAAATAAATGTATTATCAGGCTGCAGTTATGGTATGGATTAAAGATTGGATCAACCTGGAAAATAGAAGAGTATTGTCGATAGAGGGTCACGACTTGCAGAGAGGGTGGCATAGTTTCCTATGGGATGGGAAATGTAAACAGCATGCATATTTTTACTCTGTTAGAGTGAAATTAGAGATACTCTAATTTAGAGACACTCTAATTAATGATTAGAGATTAGAGATTCATTAATTTGGACATGGAATAAAATTGAAAAGAATCATTATACTAACATACCGAACTGGTTGTCAAGTATGGAAGCACAAGTATACCCAAATGCAATGGATCTGGGGGAAAAAAGGAATTACAAAGACCTTTTAGACACACAAGAAAGATTAAAAACGAGATAAGAATTAGAGCAACAAAATATAAAGATAGATTGGTGGCCATACATGCAAATATTCAGGCAAATTATCAGAAGGACAAAGAACAATTTGGTTTCTGCATGGAAAAGCATCAATCAGATAAAATTTTATAAGAAATAGAAAAAAAGATTTTAAGAATATATAACTTTCTACTAGATTTTAAAATGGAAGAGGAAGTGGTCAAAGAGATGATGGTATGGGCGAAAAATGTTGGCCACAATATAGACCTGGAAAATTGGGTGATCAAATTACAAGCTAATTATATCCACAGCATACAAGGAAAATCAATACAAAATGTTCTACAGATGGTACCTTTCTCCCATTAGATTGGCAAAAATGTTTAACTCAGACCTAAATTGTTGGAAATGTGGAAAAGAAAAAGGCACTTATTTTCATACCTGGTGGACATGCCAGGAAGTGAAAAAATATTGGAATACAATTAGACAATGGACAGAAGAAATCACGAATCAGAAAACTGAATTTAATCTGGAAACTTTTTTATTAGGTATAATAACACAAAAATGCAATAAAACAGGTAGATATATTATGTTACATATATTAACAGCTGCAAGGATTTCATATGCACAACTCTGGAAGGAAAAAAAGGTTCCACCGGAAGGCATGGTTATAAAAATAAATAGATTGTAACAGATGGACAGGCTAACAATGAAAATAAAAGACAGAGAAGATTCAATTTATTATAGGGCCTGGGATGCCTGGTATGAGTGGTTTAGAAATAAAAATAAAATAAAATGGCAACTAGGAAAAGAATGAGGGAATGTGTAAATATGTAAATATACCATGGAGAAGATTGAGATGTAAGGATAAAAGATATTGATTTATAGTAAGAATAAGATGTAATGGTAAAGGAAATACGTATGCTGAAAAATGTGAAGAGATGCAAAAGATGTCTTGATGTTGATAATAATGTATAAATTTTTATTTTATGTTTTTGAAATTTGGAAACTTAATAAAATTTATTTAAAAAAAGAAAATACTGGCATTTAGATACATCCAGATACATTCAAGGTGCCTAGAAAACACCTGCACCTAAATATCAGTATAAGAGAGAGGAACCTGCCCCATTTTACATAAAGGCTGTGTGGAGAGAATTTCCTCTTTTAAATTCCTGGAGTCTACCTCAGCAAAGATCTTACCTGGAAAATCAACACAACCCAGGTGGCCAGAAAGGCCCAACAGAGACTCCATTTCCTTAGGGTCTTGCGAAAGAATAAAGTGGAACAATGACTGATGACCTCCTTTTACCGCTCCTTTTACCGGTACAATAGAAAACATCCTCACATATTGCATTACAATGTGGTATGCTGGCTTGACAACTGCAGATAGAAAGATATTACAGAGGGTGGTAAACACAGCACAAAACATCATAGACTGTTCCCTGATACCACTAGATGACATCATTAGGGCTCGCTGCCTTAGAAGAATAAGGAAAATTCTCAGGGATGATCAGGGGTGGGATTCTACCAGTTCGCACCTATTCGCTAGAACCGGTTGTTAATATTCTAAGCAGTTCAGAGACCCAGTTGTTAGAAGAAATTACTGGCCTAATCCTGTAAAGAAGGCAGGAAGGAAACATTCTGGTGTTGCTTACAGAAGCCGTCTCTCTGTTAACCCTTATTCACATTCTTGGTAGGACTAGGCTACCTGTCTCAGGAACTTCTCCAGAGTTTTTTCCCTCTCTTTTGCTGGTACTTTGCTTGTGTGGAGTGACCATTCAGAGTTACAGTGGCACTGAAAAAAGTGACTTATGACCATTTTCCATACTTATGACTGTTGCAGCATCCCCACAATCATGAGAGGCCAAGCGAGGAGATGCATGCTTCGATGTGAGTGATATTGAGTTGGCCACACCCAGCCAATAACATGACCACCAAGCCATGTCCACCCAGTCACATGACCACCAAGCCATGCCCACCACCTAAGCCATGCTCACAGAACTGGTTGTTACAAATTTTGAATCCCACCTCTGGGGACAACTCACATCCCAGTCAGCACTTCTTCACTCTCCTACCATCAGATAGGAGATATAGAAGCATAGCTAGCCACACCAACAGGTGTGGAGTTTCTATATGTGGACTGTCAGACTTCTGAATGGAAAATAACTTCATGTCAACATAGTATGATAGACTTGTGGGGCCGACACGCTGTGCAATAAGATCACATAGTGTAATAAGATTGGGACTGGATTGGGGACTTTTGTCCTCACTGTGAGTTGTGTTGGGGGGGATGCGTAAAAGGGAGGCTCAGCCAATCTCATTGTACACAGGTATTCTGACAATAAAGGAAATAATAAAATTTTAATTCATTTCTTATTTTATTTTATTTTGGTATTTAAATTTAAATACAAAGAATTAGTCTTAATTGATTTCTTATTAATAAAAATGTGTGGCTTATGTATCAAAATGTATTCCAATACATTATATACATATCGCTATTTAATTTGGGAGGGTCTGGACACAAAACTGTACAGGTAGTCCTTGACTCATGACCATAGTTGAGAATTTATGTTGCTAAGTGAGAAATTTATTCAATGAATTTTCTCCCATTTTCAACTTTTCTTCCCACATTTGTTAAGTGAACCACTGCAGTTGTTAAATTAGTAACATGGTTGTTAAATGAGTGTGGCTTCTAATGATTTTGCTTGTCAGACAGTCACAAAAGATGGTCACATGATCCCATTCAACTGTCATAAATATGAGTCAGTTGTCAAATATCTGAATATAAATCACATGACCAGGGGAATTCTGCAAAGGTCATAAGTGTAAAAAACTGTCATAAGTCAGTTTTTTTCAGTGCCATTGTAACTTTGAACAATCACAAAATGAACTGTTGTAACTCGAGGACTACCTGTATTATAGTAACACATTTTCAAGCAATAAATAAGGGTATTAAGTTTAATATGTAGGAACTTTTAACTACAGTAAAGTAAATTGTTTTAGAATATTAGCAATATTAAAAAAGATGGTACAAGAGTAACCATTTTATTGAATACCGGTAGTTCTCAACTTACAACAGTTCATTTAGTAACCGTTCAAAGTTATTACAACGGCACTGAAAAATGTGACTTAGGACCGTTTGTCACACCTTTGCAGCATCTTCATGCTCATGTAATCAAATTTCAGATGCTTGGTAACTGGTTCATATTTATGACAGTTGCTGTGTCCCAAAGTTATGTGATCACCTTTTGCAACTTTTCCCCAAGCAAAATCAATGGGGAAGCAGATTCCTTTAACAATCAGATTACTAAATTATCAACTATAATGATTCACTTAACAACTTTGGCAAGAAAGGTCATAAAATAAGGTAAAACTCACTTAACATATGTCTCACTTAACAAAATAAATATTGAACTCTTGTCATAAGTTGAGGAATATCTGTAATCACCATATCAAAACACTATAAAAACAAAACAGAAAGAACAGTGGGGTATATTCATAATAAATTGTCATTCCTGAAGTTAGCTCGTCTATTCTAATTAGCCTAGAATCAGTAAAATTATATTCAATATAAAAATTATATCTGCTCAGTTATTCCCTGCAAGAAGTTTCCTCTTGAAATATGAGAACTAAGAACCTGTTTCTGTATAAGTAATTTGTACTTTGGCATTAACCTGAAAAAACACACAAGGTTGCCAGGTGTTGCATGGTGGCATGTAAAATCAGGCAAAGAATAATTAGGAACAATTGAATTTTCCTGAGCAGGGACAGCAAGAAAAGGCTCAGGTTCAACTGTTATCCTTTGCTTTTTGAGGAACATGCTATGTCAGCTTTTATACTACATTTTTCTAAGGTTTGACAAGTAAGAGAAGTATATAATTCTTAAATTTCTTTTGGTTAATTTTATTGCTTTATTTACCAATATATATAAATATATTTGTGTTTTTGGAGGTGTTTATGAGTATGGAAAGCAGGGGTGTCAAACTTGATTTCATTAAAGGACACATCAGGATTGTATTTGACCTCGGGGCTGGGGGTATGCGGCCATCCTGATATCACTTGCATCTAGAGCATCTGCAATCACCCGAGCACTCTGCCAGTGAAAAGAGGCTCCTGAACTCTGTTTGGCTACGATGGCCTCCTGCAACCCTCTGCTAGTGAAAACAGAGCTCAGGAGGGCCGCATGCAGCCCTCCCAAGCTCCATTTTCACTCGCAGGTCAGTCCTTCACTGTTTCCAGGACAGCCTTGTGATCCAGATGATAAGCACCCCACAGGTCAGATCTGGCCTCTGGACCTTGAGTTTGACACCCCTGATGTACAGTATTCGTATTACATTATCCAGATCAGTAATTTTAATTTTTTCTTGTATTTGTGTAGCCTGAGCAAGCCTTTTATGATATTTGATGGATCTTGTGATAAGATTACCTAACCTGATGTAATCTCCTTATCATAAGACTCACAGATGATTCATAGCTGACTCATCACAAAATCCTCACTTGACACAACCACACCTCAAGCCCCTATAAACAGAAGAACACTGACTGACATTGACATTCTCCCATGAGCTCTTCAGAGCATCCAGAAGTGGGAGGTGCTTCAATCTCTTCTGGAAAGGCTGGGCTTAAAATTCCGGGACGCTCCTCCTCCTCCATGGGCACCTTCTCAGCGTCTCCCAGTTTTAGCTCAGCCTTCGTGGTAAGAGGTTGTGCACTCCCTGATTGGAACAGCTCTTGTCTAATTCAGGTTTGCTCTTTAAAACCTTTTCCCATCTAATACGGTTTTCTCAGGCTTTCCCCTAGATCGATTCACAAACAAGAAAATCAATTAGAGTAAAACAGTTTTGCCTCATAGATAGCGGAGCCTGTCACTCCGCAGGCAGCTTGAGGCTACCGCCTCAGGAAACCACGTTATCTAGCCTTCCGATTGTCTGCCTGTGATTGGAATGGAACTCTCACAGCTGCAGCTTTCTTTGTCTGGCTGTTTCCCCTAACAGCAGCTTTCAGATCGCGAGTTAGAGCAGCAGCAGCAACAGCTCATCAGATGGCTTAGCATTAGCTTCAGTGATTCTGCTTCCCGCCCTTTTCAACGGCTGCCTCAATTTCGCGCCTAATTGTCACAGCCTCCTTTTTCTCGCTGGTTTCCCTTGCTGGGGACCGAGATATTAACTTTCCATTGTGCCTTCCCTGGATTTAGATATTCCTCTGGCTAACGTTACACTAACCGGCTGCTCATTAATCAGGCATTTCTTTGCATTTGCCTTTGGATCTTTTACTCAGATGGAAAGGACGAGTGACATTTATATTGTGGAACGTTTATTTCTGACAGGCAAGGAGGCATATCAAAGCCTGTAATAGCTGGTTTCCCTTTCTGGGGACCAGAGATCCAGAGTTTTTTCTCTCACTTGAAGCACTTGGGGATTTTCCTTGCTCCTTCCTTCCTTTCCTTAGATACTGTTCACCATATTTAGACTGTTCTACCTATAGATGTTTAAATATCAACCATAATATTAATAATAATCATAATATTTTTTTAAAAAACAAAAAAAAATCAAATTTACATTCAGAGACAGACAATCCATCATACAAAATGGAACGTAACAATGCTTTCTGCTCCAGGCCCAGTAAGTCCCGAGACAAGCCAGTGGGCCCCAAAAAAGTCTCTTAAGGTGGCAGATAAGGATGCCCATGGAAGGCACCTAACTTTGGAAAGGCAATTGCAAAAACGTGCCAGGGAGGCAGACAAGATGGCTATGACACAGCAATCTGATCAGAACCCAAATCCATTGATAGAGCCCTTGGACTTATCTACCCAGCCCAGACAGGATGTTTCTGGACAACCCCCCATAGTCCTATCTCCCCCATTCAGCACTGCCCAGCCAATTCCAGAGGTAACCTTCACACCTACGCCCACTGGCCTAAGACAGCAAGAAGGATTACCTGAGACTATCCCCATTGAAATGAGGCAATGGATGGAGATGCCGATTCAAAGGGGCATTGCGGCTGGACTTCAGCAATCCATCTGGACCAGTCACATCTCAACCACTTCGGATGCAGGACCCCTGTCCACTCGATCCTTTGAGCACGCCCAACAACATCAATCTCAGGTATTCCCCAATATTCCTAACTTATCAGCCCAAGGCCTTCAGGAGGAAGTAGAAATTGAGGACCAGGAGGTTTCCATGGAAGGGGGGTCAATCCATCAGATGGACTTGGTGCTGTCAGAGGCTAACCCACTAGAACGGGGAATGTTGGATGACGAAGGCCTCATTCCAGACCAACCTGCTTTTTCTGGCCTTTTTCGACCGCACCTCTTTAAATCTTTACTATTCAAGGCAAAGGACACCACTAAACTAGGCTCATCAGAACCTCATCCATTGCCAGCAGAGTCTCAGGACAAATCCGAGGACCTAATATTCTCACAACCGGCTAATGAGGCAGAAACTATCCCTGTCCCTCGTATGTTTGCTGAATTAAGTCAATGGGCATCAGCAGCATCATATCCAGCCCCAACAAGATACAATAAGCAATATTTAAATTTGGTTCCAGAGTTTGCAAATTTTCTAAAAACGCCAGAGGTGGATGAACCCATAATGTCACTGGCCTCTTCCACCTTTCAAAACAAGGCCGTGGAAGCCCTGAGACTGGAAGACAAGAGAGCAGAGTTAGCGCTACATAAAGCACACGTTTCTGACGCCTGGGCTATTAGGACAGCTACAGTTGCATCCTTTTTTACATGTTCCTCCCTCCAAGGGCTCTCCCACCTGAGGGATATATTGCCAGCGTCAAACGTCAGAGCCCACCAGGACATAGCTAAAATTATTGCAGCTGCAGAATTCTCTGCCGACGCCACATTTAACACAGTCAAATTCTTGTCTAGGGCCATAGCATTTCACGTTTCAGCACGGAGACTGCTTTGGCTCAGACATTGGCAAGCAGAAACCAAGCATAAATGCAAATTGGCATCAGCCCCATTATCGGGGGATAAATTATTTGGCAGTGTCTTGGAGCCCCTCCTTATAGAGAACAAAAACAAGAAAAAAGTGCTTCCCCCTCTTTTTCGGAGGTCTGAAAACAGAACGCCCCAGTCGTTTCAAAGGAGTTCCTTTCAGCCATACTGTCAGGGCCCCTACGTTCCCAGATCTCAGACAACAACAGGCTACAGCTTTAGACAGGATAGGCCTGAATCTTCCGATAGAGGTCAGCTAGGAGACCAAAATAGAAGAAACCCCAGAGGCACTGGAGGCCAATTTTTTTGCCGTCCCAAGTGAGCCCTTGGCAGCAGTTCCCATTGGTGGGCGACTGAAATTGTTTGCTGAGCAATGGGACAGTTCCACCTCTGATGCGTGGGTCAGGGAAACTGTAAGGTTCGGTTTGGTGCTAGAGTTTCAATCCTCCCCCCTGAACTTTTTCATTAGGAGCCCTAGGTCCACGGACCCCATTAAGAGGGCATTGACGTAGGAGGCTATCAATCATCTTCTGCATATTCGCCCATTAGAGTGGTCCCATCTGAACCAGCGGGGTCAAGGCTGTTACTCTCTATTGTTTGTGGTTCCAAAGAGTTTGGGGGGGTTGGAGGGCAATTCTGGATCTCAAACATTTGAACAAATCATTGATTTATCAAAAATTCAAAATGACAACTCTCCAGTCCATTTTGCTCAGCATCAGAGAGAACGATGTCATGACCTCTATAGATCTGACAGAGGCTTATCTGCATATACCAATTAGACCTGCTCACTACAGATATCTTAGATTCTGCTATTGTGATCGTCACTACGAATATATCGCCCTCCCATTCGGTCTCGCTTCCTCCCCTAGGACTTTTACCAAGGTCCTCGCGGCCTTGGCTGCCTCACTCAGGATCAAATCTGTTCATTTACAATGCTATCTGGATGATATTTTAATTTTGCCATCTTCCAGACATCAAGCAAAATTGGACACCAAGATCACTCTGGAGACCCTTCAATTTATGGTTTTTCCATAAATTGGGATAAAAGCCATTTGATCCCCTCAACTAGGTTAGTTCATTTAGGGGCAGTAATAGATACTGTGGAGGGCAGGTCTTTCTATCTCAGGACAGATTAAACAGTATCCAGACTTTGGCCAAAGAGATCAGAGCATTTAAGAGGGTTTCCCTGGCATTGCTGTCTCAACTGTTAGGGAAACTGATTTCTTGTATTTCCATTGTGCCTTGGGCTCGGTTCCATTATAGAGAGCTGCAATGGTTCCTGCTACCTTCCAGTGATCCGGAAGAGCCACTTCCAACGTCCGGATAAAGGTACTGCACAATATTCTCCGATCTCTTCTCTGGTGGTCGGAAAAAATGATAAACAAGGGGTCTCATTTCAAGGAACCTCGCAGAGCAACTATCACAACTGACGCCAGCCTGGTAGGACGGGGAGCTCATTTCCTATCCCACACAGCACAGGGAATTTGGACTATTTCCAAACAATCACAAAACCCGTTGGAGCTGCAAGCAGTTCACCTGGCATTACGCAGCTTTCTACCCCTTGTCCAATCACGCCATGTTTTCATCTTGACAGACAATATCACAACTAAGGCTCACATAAACAGACAGGAGGGTACCCATTCCAAACTTCTGATGCTGGAGGCGGCCAAGTTGTTCAAGTGGGCCGAGACCAATCTGCTTTCCCTCAAGGCAGAATACATAGCAGGGGCCTTAAACACACAAGCAGACTGGCTCAGCAGGGCCAAAATAGATCAGGCAGAGTGGTGCGTACACCCGGCAGCCTTTCAGGAAGCAGTGTGGAGGTTTAGGCAACCGGTGATCGATCTGTTTGCCCCTCCTCTCAACTTCCAATTACCCCGGTATATTTCAAGGTACCTGATTCAGGGAGACAACGCTCTGCGTTGTCAGTGGCCTCCCGGGCTTTTATATGCATTTCCTCTACTCCTGGTAATACCCAAGTTGATCCAGAAGTTATTGGAGGAAGGAGCGGAATTGATATTGGTCGCCCCTTACTGGCCCAGGCAAATGTGGTTCACAGACTTACAGGACCTGTTGAGAGAACAACCTTGGAGAATTCCACCATCGAAGGTTTCCCTCTCCTAAGGGCTGATACTTCACCCGAACTCACAATGGCTCAGTCTAGCCATATGGAGGTTTAGCGGAGCCATTTAAGAGCCCAACAGATTTTAGAGGATGCTATTGCTACCATTCAAGCATCCAGATGGGCCTCAACAAATCGTATATTTGAGGCCATATGATCTGCCTTCTGTCGCTGGTGCCAGGGGTCTAAAATCGACCCAAATGCCCCATCAATAGGACAATTACTGGACTTTTTATAGGAGGGGTTGACCAGAGGCCTATCTCCAAATACTTTACGCAGACAGGTAGTTGCTTTAGCCTCGGTGATAACCTGGGGTGACCTCCAGTCCATAGCACACCATCCACATGTCCGCAGCTTTCTTAAGGGTGCCGCAAACTTACGACCTCCTGTAATTCACCGCTATCCTACCTGGGATCTCAACAAGGTGTTAACCGCACTTATGACTGACCCATTTGAGCCTTTAAGATCTACTAGTCTTAAATTCCTGACATATAAAGTGGCCTTCCGAATTGCAGTCACATCAGCTAGGAAAATTTCTGAATTGGCGGCTTTGTCAATGAGAAAGGATCTGTGCGTGTTTCATGCGGTCAGAGTGGTTCTCAGATTGGATTCATCGTTCACTCCTAAAGTAAATTCAGCCTTTCACAGAGCTCAGGAGTTGGTCCTTCCAAATTTTTGTCCGAAACCATCTCATAGACTGGAGCATCAATGGCATCGACTTGACGTTCAAAGGGCCTTAAGCATCTATCTAGACCACACGGCAGTATTTCGAAAATCCAAGGCTCTATTCCTATCCTTCAACCCATCCACGTTAATGCAAAAGGTGTTGTCCATGACCATCGGTAGATGGTTGAGAGCTACCATACCTAAAAGTTACGAATGCCCATCCATCTCAGTTCCTAAGGGCATTACAGCTCACTCAACAAGATGTACGGCAACATCAGCAGCATGGGCCACAAGGGCTTCCATTGACGAAATTTGCAGAGCAGAAGCTTTGGCTTCACCATCTCCTTTTGTCAAGAATTATGAAATTGATGTTTATGCCTCAATGGACACTTCATTTGGCAGAAGAGTCCTGCAGAGGGTTCACAAAGTTTAGCAGTGGATTTCGATCCAGACGGAGTCCCTCCCTAAGGACAGGCCAAGCTTTGGTACGTCTCACTTCTGAATATTCTGAACAGCTCATGGGAGAAAGGGCATTGCTACTTACCTGATACGCCTGTTCTCTGTGAGCTGTGAAGAGCATCCAGCCCCACCCATTTCTTTCCATCTGGAAGGGTTCCATTCTAGTCAGGGATCTAGATTAGGTGATGAGTTCTGGACTCTTGCACTCAGTCTTTGCAAAACTGGGGACGCTGAGGGAGGTGCCCCGTGGAGGAGGAGGAGTGTCCCGGAGTTTTAAGCTCAGCCTTTCCAGAAGAGACTGAAGCACCTCCCATTTCTGGATGCTCTTCACAGCTCACAGAGAATGGGCGTATCAGGTAAGTACCAACACCCTTTCCCTAAACTCCACTAAAGATGATACCTAGCCTGGTAAAGAATGTTTGGAAACCAATCTATAAGCTCGGAGAACCCTCATATTCTGCATTCAGCAGGAGTTTATCTCTTTGCAGACCTTCATAAAAAATACCATCAGCAGCTTGGCCTTTTGGGTCCAAATTTTGTCCTTAATTTAATTTATTGTCCTTAATCAGATCTGTCATTACTCAGCTTGACCCTGTATAATTTTGGGGTGGGGAGAGATTAAGCCTTTTCTTTATCAGAAAGTACTTTCATATAAGTAAAATATGTAATCAAAATCATTCAAAAGAGGAAGTTCTATGGTAACTGTTGAATTCACCATATCCTGTCTAATGCATCATTTTCATTTCTGCTTCTCTGTAACTGAATGGAATATCCATAAAGTTTTATTTGTTTTGGGGATGAGATAGAGGGAAATGTTCTTAATGAATCATATAGATTCATTGCATCACTGAGGTGGGGGGGTTTCCCCCAAGAGAACATTCTTAGTAGCAAGAACATTTATCTGTGGTTATTCTTTTCAATCAAGTTCCTTGAATTCAAATGGGTAGTTTTGTTCATCTTTTAACATCAAATGTATATCATCATAATGTATATATATACTGAGATAATTGCATTCATTAAAAATGATCAGCTTTCCTCAGTTTGGTACCCTTTGAATACAAACCCTAGCTTCCATAGACAGAAGGTTACTTAGTTAATGCAGTTTTATCCAAATCATTCTTTATAAAAAAATTTTTTTACTAATATGTAGGCTTCAATCAACACTTTCTTCAATCAATTTTGTTGGGAATACAGTTCTTTTTTTTTATTTTAAGGAATAACACATTTTGGGGAAAATATTTCCTCAGCATTTAAAATGCACATTTTGTGCTGTGAAATTGTTCATTTCCTTCCCTGCTAAAATAGCATTTGCAATAGAAATTGTTCTCAACAGTGATCTTGTCAGGGAATTCTGGTTGTTGAAATCCAACATCTATGGAAAGCATTGGGTGAAAAATACCACATGATGTGTAAATATAACTAAACCTGATGATATCATAGGATACAAATCTACAAATTTATTTCCAATTTATATCACTTGTTAAATTGCTGAAATGTTCCATACATATGAACATCTGTAATGTTAAAGAGATTGAAAGACTGTGAATGGTATCAGCTATTCTATGAAGCAAGCCATGAAAGGAAATATTTTATGTTAATGGATATGGACTATTGGATAGTTTAGTATGAATTTTATTATGGCAAACATAGAAGTTAACATGAGTGTCCCAACATTTGGCTTGCCTAGGCTGCATTGAGTAAATTGTCTTGGGCTACATATAAAATACATAATCTATAAAATAGTTAACATATATAAAGAACAAGCTTCCTTTATTTTTTTATATTTTTATTACATTTTGCTGGGCAGCAGAACTATCTGTCCAGGGCCTGGAGACCACAGGTTGGACACATCTGCTCCAGATAATCTGTCCAACCTTCTTTCTGTTTCGTCCTATCTATCTATCTATCTATCTATCTATCTATCTATCTATCTATCTA
>BLBF01000094.1:3933214-3977860 GCA_015471245.1 Laticauda colubrina | reverse complement strand
CTATCTATCTATCTATCTATCTATCTATCTATCTATCTATCTATCTATCTATCTATCTATCTTGCCAAATTTATCCCCCCATCTCCCAATTTTACTTCAGGAAGCAGAAACTGCAAAGTATCTTTTTCTAAATTTCTAAAAAAAAATTCATTTTCATTAAACTAGAAAAAATTACAGTGTAATTGCCCATTTGAACATCTTTCAAGAGGAAGAGAAATTTTCAACATGTCATCGAGTAAAATATTCTGTAACAGTTTCCAGAATGTGTTTGGCCTTCGTAAATTTAGGCACTTCAGAAATCAGTTTCTCTCCTGTTCATTTGTTGCATTCACTCTGAACAACTGTAACTGTAGATGCAAAAGTCATAAATCTTTACACAAGGAACAAAGAAAACAGTGACTGAAAACTGTGATGTGTCATTTGGGGCTTTCTGTGCGGTAGTTCTATGGATACATTCTCAAGCATGTTGTGAGCTTGACCTGTTCAGAAACTGCTTCAAATCATGTGACTTCAGCTATCTGGGGAACTGAATCAATGTATTTCTCATTTTGTGCTAGTTTGTTTAAAATCAAAGCATAGCTTTTTCTCTTTTTGCAGAACAGTAACTCAACACTCTACATTTTGTTTTTCCCTTTTGAGTGCCATTGTAACTTCTGATGATTGCCAAACAAATGGTTATAAAAAGAAAGCACTTCCACACCTGTAGTGGTACGGAAGGGCCTTCTCTGTTTAAGAGTTTTCTTAAGATTGTTTTTCAGCAGAGGCTTAAAACTTGCTTATTATTCATTTTAAATAAACTACATGTTGTATTTCCTTTTCTTCATCATTTGAAACACATGACAAAAGCTAAACTTATTCATGTTTAGATGCAGTAAATTATACTGTTCATGTTTCAGTAACAGTTTGGTATTCCTCACATGACATATATTTAGAAGTGTCCTGTCTTAAAATTACTAATCGTTTCTAAAACAGATAATAAGGCTAACTTGCTAAGCATTTTTAAGGCAACCTTACCGTTTGTCTAGATAATATCCTTGAATTTCCCATAATTATTACTTCATAAAGTCTACTTTGTATATGTTTTGCATATTTTAATATAATTTCAGATGACTTCTAAATTGAGAAATGTTTTTTCTAGGACATTGATACAATTATTTTAATTAAAGTATCTTCAAGAAAAAGTTCTAAATTCAACAGTACATGTTTTTAAGACTGCAATTATATTTTTCCCTTCTCATTTGTAACTTCTTCAAACTTTTATCTATGCATGCATCTCAGAAAAACTGTTGCAGACTGTATTTCCTGTGGTGCTTCCAGATCAAAGGTTTATTGTGCAGTCCTTTAATATTAAATTTTACTATTTCCTCTATTTTCTAATGTAAAAAATACATGAATGAGATAAAATAATTCTGTCCAATAATTTTTATTTAATAGCCTTTAAATCCTTTACCTGGAAGCATTCCTAAAGTTTTTCACTTATAACTTTATAGATGGACATTTGTTCATCCTAAGAAGTAAAATGTTTCCTTTTTACTTGCAGTCTAGAACAAAATGTAACAAAAATCAAATTATTGATTAAGAATATAATTAATACATGGATGCTTTCCACAAATATTTTCCTTCAAAACTTGCAGTTTATAAATACAGGAATATATGTTAGAAAAACAAAGAGATATTTTCCTGCTTCTTCAGAATGTTTTAATTAAACTATATTCTTAATAATTTACCTTTTATTTTGCAGGTTGTTACTTTGTGGTACAGAGCTCCTGAAGTTCTGCTTCAATCCAGTTATGCAACACCAGTTGATCTTTGGAGTGTTGGTTGCATATTTGCAGAAATGTTCCGTCGCAAGTAAGCGCTAATTTAAATCCTTTATATATGGAGGAAAAAATGGCTTCATTTATAGTTTATCTATATTATGTAATATATATTATAACATAATACAAGTATTACATGAACTGTCATTTTGCTTAATACATTGATTGGTTAATTTACTTAGAATGTCTTCATCAGACCAGATAGGATGGTGTAATAATATAGTAGTAACATACTGTATTATTTAAAACAATATAGTTCAGAGATTCATAATGCAACAGCAAGTAAAAATGTCAAGTCAGGCTGGAATATATGCAGCTTAAAGAAGGTTGGAAAATAAAAATGTTAGATTTGGCATTGAACAATTGGAAAGTAGAAGCCATAGGAAAGATATTCCAAGATATTTCCTTAGGAAAGATATTCCAAAATAATATTCAGTTATCATTTCAAAATGTTGAAATTGTCAGAAGATTTAGCAGTGAGTTAAAGGAATATTAGCTACCTGCAGTGCCTATCTCTTCTGCTCTCTACTATCCTCTGTTTTCATCCATTCCTTTGTAAAGGGCCTGTCACATAGGCCAACGGATGCAAAACGTATGTAAAAAGGACACAGCGGATGAGAAAATGTTCCATCCATTGTTATCCGCTCTCAAAAGTGCCCCAAATTTGCATAAGCAGAGCGGACAACGGAAAGGAACGGACGGGGAGAGGACGTAGCCAGGATGGAAAGCAGATGCTCCACAGAAGCCTTGCGGATGGAAGCGGATGGCACATCCGCAGGGCTTCCGGGGGAGCACAGCGAAGTGGACGCGCAATGGAAGGAACGGATGCAGAGCGGATGCCGAGCGGATGAAGTGGATGCAGAGCACAAGCCTAGCTGATGCCTAGCGGATGCAAAGCGTTCACTGCGCATGCGGGGAGGATGCATTGCGTCAGCCCCACGGATATAAAGGGAAGCAGCTCGCAAGCAGGTCACCATTCAGAGGAAAGACCTGCTGCCAGACACAGCTCCAGCCAGCTAGCCAGCCAGCCAGCCAGCCAACAACCATGGGGAGGAAGAGAAAGCCTCTGCCATCTTCTGCCAGCCCTGGCAAGAAGGACAGGGCCACCATCCCACCCGCTGGCCCTGACTCTGCTTCTGCTGGGGCTTCTGCTGCTCGGGCTGATTCTTCTGGTGCTGGTGCTTACTCTTTTAGAGCTGCTTCTGGTGCTGGTGCTTCTGCTGGTGCTTACTCTGCTGGCGCTGCTCCTGGTGCTGGTGCTTCTGCTGGTGCTTACTCTGTTGGTGCTGCTCCTGGTTCTGGTGCTTCTGCTGGTGCTTACTCTGCTGGCGCTGCTCCTGGTTCTGGTGCTTCTGCTGGTGCTTACTCTGCTGGCGCTGCTCCTGGTCCTGCTGGTGGTCCTTGTCCTGCTGGTGCTGATAGTGCTTACTCTGCTGCTGTTGATCCTGGTCCTGCTGGTTCTGCTGGTGCTGCTGGTGCTTACTCTGCTGCTGCTGATCCTGGTGCTGCTGGTCCTGCTGGTCCTGCTTTTGCTGCTACTGTTGTTGTTGCTGCTGATGGTGGTGATGGTGTGGTGGAGCAGCCCCTACAACCTCGAAGCCCCTCTGATGAGGTCCCAGATGGCCCTGCCAGAGGGAGGAAGAGGCATACGTGTGAACGAGAACGGGAGAGGAGGCAATACTCCATCGAAGAGGAACATGAGGATGAGGTGCTGGAATGGCTGAGGGAGAATGAGTATCTTTGGCGGAAGGGACAGAGGCTCTATCGAGACACCAAAAGGAAGCAGGCTGCTTGGAGAGAGAAGGCGGAGAGCCTGGGCTACACTTCGGAGGTGGTCCTCGGCTAGTGGAAGCACATGCACACCTGGTACAGGAAGCTGCACCTCAAGAAATCTAGCCAGGCCACGGTCAAGCTGACAGACCGAGAGACCTACGTGATGGCCAAGTGCAGCTTCTTGGAGGGTGAGATCCGCCACCGAGGAGCAGCCCCTCTCAGACAACCCTCTCTCTCAGAGAGCCAGTCCTCTTCTGGTCAAGAGTCAGCTTCTGTGTCCAGGCAGGTATCTGTGGAGCGTGCCACGACAGAGACCCCCCCAACAGCTGCACTCCCCGTGGCGGAGCACGTGGAGGACCCCCTGATGCAGTGGGAGCAAGGAGAGGGCACTTCCACCAGAGACCAACCCACATCCATCCACAGCTCCACCTCCACAGAAAGCAGGCAGAGAGGCAGACCAGAGGGGCAGAGCCACACTGTCCTGCTGGAGATCAGGGACACCATCAGAAGCAGCGTAAATCTCCTCTCTCAGCTGGTACACACCGACATCCCATCCTCCAACCGCAAGCCCTTCCTCATCTACATCAACCAGACCCTCATGGACATGTCCGAATCACAGTACCAGGTGATAAAGGACAGGATCACCAGTCTTCTTCACAACCCTCCAGACCCAGCTGAACCTGCTCCCACCCAGTCCAGGTCTGCTCCTCCACCCCAGGTGATGTCACTGTCCTTCCAAGGCTTTCCACAGGCCATCACCTACCAAGGCTACGGCTACCAGGAGCTCCAGCAGCACAGGCAGCCCTTCCCAGTCGAAGCACAGGTACATTGTACGCCACCGGTGCCACAGATGCCACCAATGCCACAGATGCCACCCATGCCTCACCTCGCTCAGCTGCAGACCAGATAGCCCTACTACACTCCTCCTTCCTCCACCCCACAGTCAAGCCCGGCCTCAGAACATCTGTCATCGGTCTTGGGACTGACACCCCATGTCCTGGAGGAAGGGGCTCTCAACATCACAGGACTGAGCCAGCTGTCTGAGAGCTTCCTCCACACACCATCCCCTGTTGTCCCCTCGGGGCCAGGCACCCCAATGGCGCCTCAGACCAGCACTCGAGCAGCAGCCTCCTCCACAGCATCTGGACCCTTCATCCATGAGGCTATGGGCACGCCTCAGAGTGACTGAGAAGAGTGCCAGAGACTGGGTGGCTATCTGTTGACTTTATCTTTGCTTGGGACACTTGGGTCATTTTGCTTTTTCAGCTTTTTATTAAAAAAGATTATCTTTGCTTCCCACACTTGCTTCAGTTCTTTTAGTCAATAAAGTCTTGGTGGAAACTTTTAGAAATGGTTTAAGCCTTTGCATGCTTGTGGGATGGGTTAAAATAGCAGTAGGATGGGCAGGGATACCTTTGGGATGAGTAATAGCTGTGGGATGGGCAGGGATACCTTTGGGATGGGTAATAGCTATGGGATGGGCAGGGATACCTTTGGGATGGGTAATAGCTGTGGGATGGGTTAGGATACCTGTGGGAAGGGTAATAGCTGTGGGATGGGCAGGGATACCTGTGGGATGCACAGGGATACCTTTGGGATGGGTAATAGCTGTGGGATGGGTTAGGATACCTGTGGGATGGGTAATAGCTGTGGGATAGATAAACCTCCAGTGCAAGCATTGTAGGACTGTATGGTCATCCCTCCCAGGTGCCACACCTTTGGCCCTTTATTATCAATAACAATGTAATCATTGATCCACACATTTCAACATAAACACAACTCTTTATTAAATGCCCTGTTCATTGTAGGGCCATTCAACATACATGGCTCAATCTCATCAGTGTGATGAGACAGGCTGAAGGAAGCATCTATTAAGCATCTATCATCCTGTCTTGCCACTCCACTGCTCCAGCTGGGGAGTTGCACCAGTGTTTCAGGAGGTTGCACTGTTTCTTCCCTTCACGTGAAGCTCTGTTGGGGCCTTGCACATCCACAGTATCTATCAGGTTTTGCCCTTGCCTCCATTCACCAGGCTCCATGTCCACATTGCCTTGTTGGAGGTCCACGAGCCTGTTCTGCAACACTGGATAACGGGTGCACATGAGATTGTGCAGGATGCAGCAAGCTTCCATGATGTTCCTCACGGTCTCTGGGCGATGCTGCATGGTGGTGAGAAGTACCTGGAACCTGTTGGTCAAGTTGCCAAAGGCATTCTGCACCACCCGCCTTGCCCTGGATAGCCTGTAGTTGAAGATCCTCTCTTCACGGGTGAGGCATCTGGAAGTGTAGGGCTTCATGAGGTAGGTTCTCAGGGAGAAGGTGTCATCCCCCACGATGAAGTAGGGCACATCTTGTGTGTCGTTGGGCAGGGGATCTGGATCTGGGAAGCCCATGATGAGGTTGCGTTCCAGGCCCTTCTTGAGATGACTGACGTTGTATACCTGGGCATCTGAAGATGACCCGTTGCCTGAAGCATCGATGTACATGAACTTGTAGTCAGCATCTACCATGGCGAAGAGGATGATGCTGAAGAAGCCCTTGTAGTTGTGATAAGTGGACCCTGAGTTGGCTGGAGCTTTGCAGGCCATGTGCTTCCCATCTATGGCTCCAACGATGTGGGGGAAGTTCCACTTCTGATACCACTGCTCTGCAACTTTCTTCCATCCTTCTTCAGTGGAGGGGCACTGGAGGAGCTCCTCCAGGTATTCTTCGATGATGGCCTGCACCACTTCTCTGACCACAATGCTGATGGTGTTGTGTGGCACCCTCCAGCCATACTGCATGCTCCTGTAGGTGGTCCCTGAGGCCAGGTGGCACAGAGTCAGTGCCACCTTCAGCCCAGGGTCCAGGGTGGGCCGGAAGTTGGTGTTTGCCTTGGTCAACCTGGGTCTCAGCCGCTCCACAACTTCGTCAAACATGATTGGTGGCATTCTCATGAAGTTCTGGAATCCACGAGGGTCTTCATTCCTCAGCTCCACCATCAGCTTGTTATACAACAACAAGTACTCGTACAATGAGTACGGAGTACAAGTACTCCATACTCTGCTCTTCTGGCGATTCATCTTCGGACTCAGACACTTCTTGGCCGCCTCCTTTTCTTCGCATAGAACGGGTGAAAGAGCCTGTAGATGGCTTCACACTGTTGTAGAACGATGGTGGCTACCAAAAGGAGTGTGTGACGATCCATGGTGGAGATGACTGGATGCTGTGGAAGAGCAAGAGCCAGATGAAGGCTGAAGAGGTCTACACAGCAGGGCTGCTGGACTGAAAGTGAGATCCAGGTGAGGGTGATTCCTCCCCCTTTTTATAGGAAATATAGGTTTTCCGCTCGGTGTCCTTTTGCATCCTCTAGGCATCCTGCAGACATCCTAAATATCCGAGATACGTCCCCTCTGCGAATGTTTTTTCCGTTTTAATTCTTTGTATGCGAGCTGCATCCGCTTTGATCCTTTCTCCGTCCATGCTACTAACGCTGCGTGTCCGTTCCGTGTCCGTTTCGCTTCCTCCCTGCGTCCTTTTTCCACTGGAGTAGATGCGAGTTGCGCGGATGTGCAGCGGATGCCTAGCGGATATAGCAGATGCGTAACGGATGACAACGGACGTGTAACGGATGTTCCCCGTATACATAGCGGATACAGAATGGACGCGTTGGATACATTTTCCGCTCAGAAAGTTTTGTGCAGCTCAAAACTTTTTGAGCGGATGAAATGTCAATAGACAGATGCTGGACGGATAGAGAGGATGAAAAACGGACGCAGTAAGTACAGAACGGAAGCATCGAGTTAACCAACAGATGGCAAGTGTTTCTCTCTGTTTTACATCCTCTTTCCATCCATTGGTGCTGTGTGACAGGGGCTTAACATTCAGATGGTCACTAGAAATCCTTTAGATCTGAAATTGAGTGTCAGGCTGTTGTTTTATGTTTTCTTTATGTTCTAAACAGTGCTTCTGTTGATATTTATAAACCCAGTTTACTGAAATACTCATAATGGATATTATTTCTGAAATATATTATCTTGGAAAGATATATTTTTGAGTTCATAGTATAGGATTTCAAAATTGCCTCCCATTGAAATCCATGGTGTATTTCTTTTACATAATAAGATTAATATATTGCATTGTTGCTTAAACATTTTAATGTTTGTGAATTTAAATTAGAAACAATTTTATTTCCAAATATTTAAAATATTGGTCTATGATATTAAAATTGAATAAAGTTTCCGAAATATATAAATCCTAAATTTATGAAATACTAAATTTGATAGACTAGAATTGGAAGCAGTTGAAATAATGCAAACATAATTACCAATTGTTTCCATACATTGTCATTCTACAACTGTTTGATATATTGCTTCAAGAGCAAAATAATATGTGTTAAATATTTTTATTTGGAATGTTTAGTTTAGTTTAACCTTCATGACAGCTTACTCTTACTGTTTTGTCCTTAGAATAGAATTGGACTTTGGTTAAGCCACTGGAGGAAGAGGGACCTGCAACTTAAGAGATAATAGGATAAGAGAATTGTCTCTTGGTGTAGATAGATAATATATCAGGCTACTGAAAGAACTAATAGAGGTTATGGCAGTACAACTATCAGTAATTTCTGAGAATTCAGTATTTGTTAGATTTTAGATTCCAATTCTTACATATTGGAGGAAGACAAATATCATTACTATCTTTGAAAGGGAGAAAAGGTGAAACTTCAGAAACTTCAGTTCAATCAGCTCTATCTCTATATTGGACAAGTCTTCAAATACATTCAAGTAGCATAATTGTGAATATTTGCATAAGAATGCTACTGTTAACAGGAGCCAGCATGAGTTTGTTGTTAGAAAACTGAACTAGAATAATGTGACATAATCACAAGGCATTTTTGTCACTTGGGTTATGTTGCATTTTTATATTGTCTGAGTCTGTAAGATACTACTTTATCTCCTTTGATAGAGTTGCTAGCAGAGTAGGTTTTCAGAATAATGTAGACCTGGATTTCAGCAAAGGTTTTGACAGATGGAAAATGTTAATAAATCTCATACAATCTGTTCCCAAAAGGAAAGTCTAGGGGGGGGAATGGGAATTAAGCAAAGGAAATCTTAATATGTATTAAGATTAAAAGGAAAAGGTTCAGAGTCAATGAAGAGTGGAACATTGTCAAAACAGATTCCAAATTGGTAGCTGAGAAAATAATTTCAGTGTGTTGACTAAGTACTAATTCTATTGACATTGTGTTCATTAAATAAGTCAAACACTTGATATTTTTGCCAGAATCCTATTCTGAATATCTTGTATATGTCTATGAATGTTTCAAGACTTTTAAAACTAGGCCTAAATGACCATATCTAACTTAAGGATCTTTCCCTATAAATTATTTACTAATCTAGAAATTTCCTATAGTTTCTAAATTTCTAGGTTCTGAACCAGTACAATTTACTGGGTATTTTCACACAGAATTCTAAGGCATAGGTCAGTAGATTACTATTCAAAACTGATTGGCTGAATTTACAATATGGCTATTTTTGTTTCTTTAAATCTTAGTTAGCTAAGTTTGTGGCATTAATTCACTATTTGTCAGGGTTTGGATTTGTGACAAAATGATGGCGGTGCAGGAAATTAAAAGATAGGAAGAATAAAGAGATTGCAGGAGGCACAGTGTCTTACAGGTTCTGCAGTGATGACTGCTAGAGTATAGAGAATGGAGCTCTCTATAGTAGTTGAGTGGAACTTGAAGGAGTCTTTTGCCCTCTGTGAAAAGGGGAATGGCTTCTGCAAGGGGAATGTATCCCTGACACCCAAGGGTCACTTATAATATCCTCAGAATTCAGGCACTTTTGCTGGCAACATGATTAAAGGAATAAGAGAAAGAGATAAAGAACTTTAGTGGTAGTAAGCAAACACATTTATTTCAAGAGTCTCTTGTTACACAGGTAATTCACTCTAAGGTTTATGTATGGACAATTTCACCATTTTGAATATACAGATGGTACCATCAAACCCGGGAGATCCAGATTTGCTCTAAGGTGCCTTTTGGATTTATTGAAAGATGAAATGCCTAATAACTTAGCAAGGTTTTGCCTTTTATGCTCACCCTCCTCAAAATGGACTAATTCAGAATTGGATGAGTATATTATGTGAACAAAAAAAAAACCATGTAATTGAACTTCCCATGGTGACGTTGGGGCAAAGAGAGGAGACGAAGAACGGGCTCGTTTTTTCATCCCCTTTCCTTGGTGTTGGAGCGATCCTGTGGGGAACACGAATCCTGGAGAGAATCATGACAGTGTGGGGATACTCTAGGAGCAAAGCGGCGGAGGGTGACCACCTGCTCAATGAAGAGGAAATCTTCGAGCCCAGCACATAAGAGACTGTCATCTGTGAATGGCGGTCCTGAGGTCCTGATAGTCCAGCTGTAAGGAAGACTGAATATAGGAGACAGGCTGTGGCAGAAATTGATTTGGACAGCGCAGAGAGAGAACGCAGAGAATTAGAATAGTTTGGAAGAAAGTTCATAATTTGCAGAGGGTGAAGGAGACAAGAAAAGACAAATCGGAACTCCAGAGGCAGCGAACAAGTGGAGTTGAGAATGATTGGAGAGAAATGGAGCAACTGACTGCCCGAGAGAGGTATTAAAAAATTGTGATGAATCAAAAAGAGGCAAAGAAAAGGGAAAGTGAAGATCTGAGAAAAATTCTATAACTTAAAAGAACATAATTGTGTTAAGTGTGGACAGTAATCGCTGAACTCTGCTAAGGAAATGACGAACATAAAAGAAGCGGTGAGAGTAGAAGAGACAACAGACATCTATTGAAAAGAACAACCATTAGTCAGCATTTTGACTCTTTATCTGGTGAATTGTTGGATTATTAACATTTTCTTTTTTGTTTTCTGTCTTGTCTCCATATGTATTTGCTTTTTCTCTTTTTCTCCTTTTTTTGATCAAAAAATTAGAAGATTTAACTAGGAAATTCAATGAAATAAGTGTTTATAGTTTTACAAATTGCTAGATTTTTATAAGTTACCCTAGAAAAATTAAGAGTAGATAAAGTTAGCAAGACTTGATTATACAAATATATAAACTATATTTATTTAGATTGTATTCATTTAATAGTATTTAATTGTATTCAATATAGCAAATTTATTAACATTTAGGAGATTGTATTTCTATCTAGTAGAGCTATATTTAATACCTATTGATTATATATATATTTGAACAGATAAATTAATTGTTTATATAATTAAAAAGGGGGATTGTCATATATCTATTTATTATATTTATAGTTGATACATTATTTATGTATGTTTTCATATACTTATGTACTGATTTATTTAGTTACATATATTTATAGGGCTAAGATAAGTTGTGTATTTAAGATATTAATAGAAGATTGCTTATTGTGAAAGAACGGGAAAATCTGTAATCACTCAAACATTTGAGAATTGGGAGAATCAGATTGGTAACTTTATAAATACTAATAATAATTTTAACAATCCATATTAGTTAATGCCAACTTTGGCTAACGTCTATAGTATTTTAGGAAAGCAGACTGAAATACTAAAATAAATGACAAGTATCACTATTACAACTTTGAAGACTGGGAAAAAACTTACATCAATGGCAACAACTTCAAAGACAGTAGCTTCACCCATGATACAAAAAACAATTGATAAGATGCTAATGGCGGAAAAGCAGAACATCCCTTCTAACATCAGCATAAAATCCACATTATTTACAATACAGGAAACAATGCTAAAGCTTCAGGAAACAATGATGAAGAATCATACAGAAATGAAAGCAGATATAAATGAAGTCAAAGAAGAAATGGGAAAACTAAAAAATGAAATGAAATTGGACATATCTAAACTTGATGAGAAAGTTGGTTCAATTCAACAAGCTTTAGGAAAAAATGAACATACAATAAAAGAAGTTGAAAAACAAATGGAACAAACTGAAAAAGGATTAGAAAGGGTTGATCAACAATTAAAAATAATAAGCAAAGAAATGGAAGACTCCTTGATCCATATTGAGATGGACCAGGCAGCATCATATCTTAAATTTCAAAAAGTGGTGGAAGCTAAGGAAGAAGATCTGGAGATGGTTATGGCTGAAATCTTAGCAGATACATTGGGAAGAGATAAAATGAAATACTGAATAAATTGGATGATGTTTATAGGGTAAGCACGAGTTATGCCAGGTGACATAAACTCCCAAAAGAAGTACACATAAGGTTTACAAGAAGAAAGGTACAAGACATTGTATGTAGAATATTGAGAGATCAACCTGTTGTCTATCAGGGAAAGGAGATTCAGATATTGAAACAGGTCCTGAGAAGGGTGAGGGAGCAGAGACAGGACTATAGATTTCTTGCTGCACAATTGAACAAAAGGGACATTCTCTTTTGGTGGTTGATTCCCGAAGTGATGCCTATTATGTGGAAAGAAAAGGGATTTAAAATTGACACCCTAGAAAAGGCACAGGACTTTTATGACCAGCTAGTTGGCCCGAAAGATCAGAGCAGCAAGGAGGAACTCTAATTAAATACCCAAGACGAATATCAGCAACAAGAGAATAAAGAGGAAGAACAAAGGATGGGAACGACAGACCATCAGGAACAAAAAAGACCAAAAAACAACAACCAGAACACAAAGAGAGATAAAGGCAACCAGAAGACAAGGAATTAGGTACAATTAAGAGAATGGGAGAAGAAATAAATCTATTATCAATTAATATAAATGGTTTAAATTCGGCAATAAAAAGGATAACAATATTAGCAAAATTAAGTAAACAAACAGTAGATATAATATATGCTTACAAGAGACACATATTCAAAAAACAGACAAAAAATATTTAGAATACCCCAAATTAGGAAAATTATATACTGTTTCAGCAGATAAGGGAAAAAAGAATGGAATAGCTATATATATCAAAGAGGAAATAAAAGTGAAATCAATTTTTGTGGATCCCAATGGAAGAATCTTGATGATGGAAGTGTGGATAGCTCTCAAATCAGTATTATTAGTAGCATGAAAACTAATGAAAACCAGCAAGAATTTTACAAAATGTTACATAAGAAAATTATTGAATTAGAAGAAAGAAATATCTGTATCATAGGAGACTACAATGCATTAGTAGACCACAAAAAAGACTTCAAAGATGAAAAGAAAAAAGGAAAGGAAAAAAGAGAACTACCAAAAGCATGTCTTAAATGTTTACAGAATTTAATTTCATAGATGTTTGGAGAAAACTTAACCAAGAAAAAAAACAATTCACTTTTTACTCCAATCCACACCAATCGTGGTCATGCATTGATATGGCCTGGATGGGAGGAGAAATAGGAGAGGAAGTGGAAGACATAGAAATTTTACCAAATTGCTGGGACAACCATAACCCACTTAAAATAACCTGGAGAGGTTGAAAGAAAACAAGACATAGGCAGACCCTAAACATTCAAATATTAAAGGGCCTGTCACATAGGCGATGGATGCAAAAAGTATGTAAAAAGGACACAGCGGACGAGAAAATGTTCCATCCATTGTTATCTGCTCTCAAAAGTGCCCCAAATTTGCATAAACAGAGCGGACAACAACGGAAAGGAACGGACGGGGAGAGGACGTAGCCAGGATGGAAAGCGGATGCTCCACAGAAGCCTAGTGGATGGAAGCGGATGGCACATCCGCCAGGCTTCCGGGGGAGCACAGCAAAGCGGATGTACAGTGGAAGGAGCAGATGCCGAGCGGATGCCGAGCGGATAAAGCAGATGCATCACGGATGCCTAGCGGATGCCTAGCGGATGCAAAGTGTTCACTGCGCATGCGGGGAGGATGCATTGTGTCAGCCCCGCGGAAATAAAAGGATGCAGCTCACAAGCAGGTCACCATTCAGAGGAAAGACCTGCTGCCAGACACAGCTCCAGCCAGCCAGCCAGCCAGCCAACAACCATGGGGAAGAAGAGGAAGCCTGTGCCATCTTCTGCCAGCCCTGGCAAGAAGGACAGGGCCACCATCCCACCCCCTGGCCCTGACTCTGCTTCTGCTGGGGCTTCTGCTGCTCGGGCTGACTCTTCTGGTGCAGGGGCTTCTGCTGGTGCTGCTCCTGGTGCAGGGGCTTCTGCTGGTGCTTACTCTGCTGGTGCTGCTCCTGGTCCTGCTGGTCCTGCTGGTGCTTACTCTGCTGCTGACAATCCTGGTGCTTCTCATCCTGCTGCTGCTGCTGTTGCTGCTGCTGTTGTTGTTGCTGCTGCTGCTGGTAGTGGTGTGGTGAAGCAGCCCCTAGAACCTCGAAGCCCCTCTGATGAGATCCCAGAAGGCCCTGCCAGAGGGAGGAAGAGGCATATGCGTGAACAAGAACGGGAGGAAGGGACACAGGCTCTATTGAGACACCAAGAGGAAGTAGGCTGCTTGGAGAGAGAAGGCGGAGAGCCTGGGCTACACTTCGGAGGTCCTCCTCGGGTGGTGGAAGCACATGCACATCTGGAACGGGAAGCTGCACCTCAAGAAGTCTGGCCAGGCCGTGGTCAAGCTCGCCAACCGAGAGACCTATATGATAGCCAAGTTCAGCTTCTTGGAGGGTGAGATCCGCCACCAATGAGCAGCCCCTCTGTCTACCCTCTCTCTCAGGCAGCCCACAGAGAGCCAGTCTTCTTCTGGCCAAGAGTCAGCTCCTGTGTTCAGGCAGGTATCTGTGGAGCGTGCCATGACAGAGACCTCCCCGACAGCTGCACTCCCCTTGGCGGAGCACGTGGAGGACCCCCTGATGCAGTGGGAGCAAGGAGAGGTCACTGCCAACAGAGACCAACCCACACCCACACCCAGCTCCACCTCCACAGAAAGCAGGCAGAGAGCCAGACCAGAGGGACAGAGCCACACTGTCCTGCTGTGAGATCAGGGACACCATCAAAAGCAGCGTAGATCTCCTCTCTCAGCTGGTACACACCGACATAACATCCTCAAACCGCAAGCCCTTCCTCACCTACCAGACCCTCATGGATATGTCCGAATCACAGTACCAGGTGATCAAGGAGAGGATCACAGGTCTTCTGCACAACACTCCAGGCCCAGATGAACCTGCTCCGACCCAGGCCAGGTCTGCTCCTCCACCCCAGGTGATGTCACAGCCCTTCCAAGGCTTTCCACAGGCCCTCACCTACCAAGACAATGGCTACTAGGAGTTCCAGCAGCACAGGCAGCACAGTCCAGGCACAGGTTCATCGAACGCTACCGATGCCACCAGTGCCACCGATGCCACCCACGCCACAGATGCCACCCACGCCACAGATGCCACCCACCCCTCACCTCGCTCAGCTGCAGACCAGACATCCCCACTACACTCCTCCTTCCTCAACCCCACAGCCAAGCCCGGCCTCAGAACATCTGTCAACGGTCTTGGGACTGACACCCCATGTCATGGGGGAAGGGGCTCTCAACATCACAGGACTGAGCCACCTCTCTGAGAGCTTCCTCCACACACCATCCCCTGTTGTCTTCTCAGGGCCAGGCACCCCAATGGCGCCTCTGACCAGCACTCCAGCAGCAGTCACCTCCACAGCACCTGGACCCTTCACCCCTGAGACGATGGGCATGCCTCAGAGTGACTGAGAAGAGTGCCAGAGACTGGGTTGCTACCTGTTGACTTGATCTTTGCTTGGGACACTTTACTTGGGTTATTTTGCTTGTACAGTTTATTAATTATTATTAAACTTTATTAATAAAGTTTATCTTTGCTTCACACACTTGGTTCAGTTCTTTTAGTCAATAAAGTCTTGGTGGAAACTTTTAGAAATGGTTTAAGCCTTTGCATGCTTGTGGGATGGGTAAGGATAGCAGTGGGATGGGCAGGGATAGCAGTGGGATGGGTAATAGCTGTGGAATGGTTCAGGATAGCAGTGGGATGGGCAGGGATATCTTTGGGATGGGTAACAGCTGTGGGATGGGTAAGGATAGCAGTGGGATGGGTAATAACTGTGGGATAAATAAACCACCAGTGAAAGCATAGTGGAACTGTATGGTTCACCCTCCCAGGTGCCACACCTATGGCCCTTTATTATCAATAACAATTTAATCATTCATCAACACATTTCAACATAACCACAACTTCTTTATTAAATGCCTGTTCATTGTAGGCCCACCCAACATACATGGCCCAATCTCATCAGTGTGATGAAACAGGCTGAAGGTAGCATCCATTAAGCATCTATCATCCTGTCTTGCCACTCCATTGCTCCAGCTGGGGAGTTGCACCAGTGTTTCAGGAGGTTGCACTGCTTCTTCCCTTCACGTGAAGCTTTGTTGGGGCCTTGCACATCCACAGTATCTATCAGGTTTCGCCCTTGCCTCCATTCACCAGGCTCCATGTCCCCATTGCCCTGTTTGTGGTCCACGAGCCTGTTCTGCAAGACTGGGTAGCGGGTGCGCATGAGATTGTGCAGGATGCAGCAAGCTTCCACGATGTTCCTCGTGGTCTCTGGGCGATGGTGCATGGTGGTGAGAAGTACCTGGAACCTGTTGGCCAGGATGCCAAAGGCATTCTCCACCACCCGCCTTACCCTGGACAGCCTGTAGTTGAAGATCCTCTCTTCATGGGTGAGGCATCTGGAGGTATAGGGTTTCATGAGGTAGGTTCTGAGGGAGAAGGCGTCATCCCCCACAATGAAGTAGGGCACATCTTGTGTGTTGTTGGGTAGGGGGTCTGGATCTGGGAAGCCCATGATGAGGTTGCGTTCCAGCCCCTCCTTGAGGTGACTGGCGTTGTATACCTGGGCATCTGAAAATGAGCCGTTGCCTGAAGCATCGATGTACATGAACTTGTAGTCAACATCGACCATGGCGAAGAGGATGATGCTGAAAAAGCCCTTGTAGTTGTGATAAGTGGACCCTGAGTTGGCTGGAGCTTTGCAGGCCATGTGCTTCCCATCTATGGCTCCAACGGTGTGGGGGAAGTTCCACTTCTGATACCATTGCTCTGCAACTTTCTTCCAGCCTTCTTCAGTGGAGGGGCACTGGAGGAGCTCCTCCAGGTATTCTTCGATGATGGCCTACACCGCTTCTCTGACCACAATGCTGATGGTATTGTGTGGCACCCTCCAGGCATACTGCATGCACCTGTACGTGGTCCCTGAGGCCAGGTGGCACAGAGTCAGTGCCACCTTCAGCCCAGGGTCCAGGGTGGGCTGGAAGCTGGTTTTTGCCTTGGTCAACCTGGGTCTCAGCTGCTTCACAACTTCATGAAACATGGCTGGCATCATCCTCATGAAGTTCTGGAATGCACGAGAGTCTTCGTTCCTCAGCTCCACCATCAGCTTGTTATACAGTCTGTACTCGGCTCTTCTCGCGATCCATCTTCAGACCCAGACACTTCTTGGACGCCTCCTTTTCTTCTCGTAGAACAGGTGAAAGAGCCTGTAGAGGGCTTTGCACTGTTGTAGAACGATGGCGGCTACCAAAAGGAGTGTGTGACGATCCATGGTGGAGATGACTGGATGCTGTGGAAGACCAAGAGCCAGATGAAGGCTAAAGAGGTCTGCACCTCAGGGCTGCTGGACTGAAAGTGAGATCCAGGTGATTTCTCCTCCTTTTTATAAGAAATATAGGTTTTCTGCTAGGTGTCCTTTTTCATCCTCTAGACATCCTGCAGACATCCTAAATATCCGAGATATGTCCCCTATATGAACATTTTTTCTGTTTTAATGCTTTATATGCGAGCTGCATCCGCTTTCATCCTTTCTACGTCTGTGCTACTAAGCTGCGTGTCCGTTCCGTGTCCATTTCGCTTCCTCCCTGTGTCCGTTTTCCGCTGGAGCGGATGCGAGTTGCGCGGATGCTCAGCGGATGCCTAGCGGATATAGCGGACGCGTTACGGATGACAACAGACGTATAACGGATGTTCCCCATATGCGTAGCGGATGTAGAACGGACGCGTTGGATACTTTTTCCGCTCAAAATGTTTTGTGCAGCTCAAAACTTTTTGAGTGGATAAAATGTCAGTAGACGGATGCTGGACGGATAGAGAGTATGAAAAACGGACACAGTGAGTACAGAACGGATGCATTGCGTTAACCAATGGATGGTAAGTGTTTCTCCTCGTTTTACATCCTCTTTTCATCTGTTGGTGCTGTGTGACGGGCTTAAAAGAGACCAAATTTGTTCAGAAATTGAGAGAAGAATAAACATATTTCTCGAAGGAAAACAATAGACAACAATTGACACAGAATCTATGGGATACTATGAAAGCATTTACCCATGGGATCATAATATCATATACAATAAAAAGAAACAGAAAAATTTGCTCAAGAAAATAAATTGCAGGAAACAATTAAAAATTAGAAACTCAATTACAAAATGCCCCACAAAATATCAAATTAAAAGAACAATTGAATTTAAGTAAACACAAAGTTAATCTAGTAGACTATAGTAATTTAAAAATATTGAGACAAACACTCTTTGAACATGCTAACAAACTGGAAATATGGCTCTCTCATAAACTTAAGAAAGAAAGAGAAAAAAGAATCATCCACCAACTACAAGATGAAAATGAAGAATAACATCCATCATACAATAGAAAGAATGAAAAATATTGCACACCAATATTTTGAGAATTTGTATAAGAGAGAAGAGATAGAGGAAGAACTGATAAGGAAATATTTGAGAGAGGAACGAGGCCCATCGATAGCAGAAGACCTGAAGGAAAACCTAATCAAAGAGATAACGATAGCAGAATTAAACCAGGCAATTAGAAACCAGAAAAACAATAAAACAACAGGGCCAGATGGCCTCTCAGGGGAATTCTATAAAATGATGGAAGATTTACTAGAACCACTGACCTTTATAACAAGGTTATGATAGATGCTAAGATGCCACATACATGGAGGGATGCACTCATCTTGCTAATCCTGAAGGAGGGTACAGATACAAGACAAATCCAAAACTGCAGACCAATATTGTTATTAAATGTTGACTATAAAATATTTATGACCATCATAGCGAATAGACTTAAGAGACTTTTGAATGATTACATTCACTCAGACCAAAATGGATTTCTGCCAGGCAGACAAATTAGGAACAATTTGAGGACAATAATAGATATTTAGAATATTATGATGCCCACCCGGAGAAACAAGTGTACTTGTCTTTTTGGATGCTCAGAAAGCATTCAATAATTTGAGCTGGCAATTTATGATACAGCAAACTTATAATATGAATTTAGGAACTAAATTTGAGCACATAATAACAACAATATACTCCAATCAGAAAGCAAATATTATAATGAATGGTGAAATTACCCAGAGCTTAGAAATAAGAAAAGGAGTTAGACAAGGTTGCCCACTCTCTCCTCTGCTTTTTATATTATCACTTGAGACTCTACTTAGATGAATTAGGCAAAACCCAGAAATAAAAGGTCTAAAAGTCAGGAAAGAAGAATACAAAGTACAAGCTTTTGTGGATGATATGGTCTTTTTATTGAAGGTCCAATAGAAACAGGAAAGGAGTTAATTAGCGAATTAGAAAGATATGGAGAAATAGCAGGTCTGAAAGTTAATAGACAGAAAACAAAACTCGTGTCTAAAAATTTAACGGAATCACAACAAATAGAATTAGAAATAATAATGGTACTACAAACTATAAAGAAAATTAAATATCTAGGTATTTGGCTGACCGCACAATGTAAGACAATAAAGGAGAATATGATAAATTATTACAACAAACAAAAAAATATTGTAATTATGGGCTAATTGCAATTATCTTTACTGGGAAGAGTAGCATCTATAAACATGTCAATTTTATCCAAATTTAGAGAAAGAGATAATGAAGGGATGCATGATAGCTTGGGCTCAAAACACAGGACATAATATAAATTTGATGGAAAGGGAAAGAATGTGGAATCGAAATTATGAGTTAATGAAATTGACAGCGTACAAAGAAAATGCCTATAAGATGTTCTATAGATGGTATTTATCTCCTTCAAGTTTAGCGAAGATATATCCTAATATGAATCCGACATGTTGGAAGTGCAAGAAGAAGAAAGGTACATTCTATCATATGTGGTGGTCATGCCCAGAGACTCAAAAATATTGGCTAAAAATCAAAAAATGGTTGCAAGATTTTACCAAAGTACAAATAGAATTAGAACTGGAATTTTTACTAGGAATATTCAAGAAGAAATATGGGAGAAATATAAAACATATAATATTACATATCCTGACAGCAGCCAGAATTGCTTACGCCCAATGCTGGAAACAATCATTTATACCTCCAGATGAATTGGTTATTCAGAAAATAATGACGTGTGCCGAGATGGATAATCTAACTTTGATGTTAAAGGCTCTGTCACACTGCCCAACGGATGCAAAACTCACACAACGGACGAGAAAAATGTTCCGTTGTTGTCCGCTCTCAGAAGGGGCAAAAATTTGCATAACTGGAGTGGATAACACGGACGCGGGGAGGACGCAGGGCGGATGGAAAGCGGATGTGGAACGGAAGCCCAGCGGATGGAAGCGGATGGGAGCGGATGGCACATCCGCTAGGCTTCCAGGGGACCTCAGCAAAGCGGATGTGGAACGGATATAGCAGATGCAGAGCGGATGCACAGCGGATGAAGCGGATGCACAGCGGAAGCCTAGCGGATGCCGAGTGTTAATTGCGCATGCGGGGAGGATGCATTGCGTCAGCCCTGTGGATATAACGGAAGCAGCTCGGAAGCAGGTCGCCATTCAGAGGAAAGACCTGCTTCCAGACACATCGACTGCCTTGCCTGTCCTGCCTGCATGTCTGCCTGCAAGCCTTGCTGCCAGCCTTGCTGTCTGCCTGCCTGCCAGCCTTGCTGCCAGCCAGTCTGCCTGCCAGCCTTGGTGCCTGCCTCCCTGCCAGCCTTCCTGACAGCCTTGGTGCCTGCCTTCCTGACAGCCTTGGTGCCTGCCTACCTGCCAGCCTTCCTGACAGCCTTGGTTCCTGCCAGCCTCCCTGCCAGCCTGCAACCCCACAACCATGCTGAAGCACAGCAAGCCTCAGCCATCTGCTGTCAGCCCTTGCAAGAGGGACAGGGCTACCATCCCGCCTCCTGGCCCTCACTCTGGTTCTGCTGGGGCTTCTGCAGCACGGGCTCGCTCTTCTGGGGCTGGGGCTTCTGCTGCTTCTGCTTTTGGAGGAGCTGGTGACAAGCACTCCAGCACCAGCCACCTCCACAGCACCTGGACCCTTCACCCCTGAGACTGAGCGACCAAGAGGAGTGTCAGAGACTCATTTTTGTTTTATAGCTTCTTGTTAATAAAGTCTATTTTTGATTCATACACTTGCTTCGTTTCTTTTTTTTAATAAAGTCTTGGTGGAAACTTTTAGAAATGGTTGCATGCTTGTGGGATGGGTTAAGATAGCAGTGGGATGAGCAGGGATACCTTTGGTATGGGTAATAGCTGTGGGATAGATAAACCTCCAGTGCAAGCATAGTGGGACTGTATGGTCCACCCTCCCAGCTGCCACACCTTTGGCCCTTTATTAGCAATAACAATGTAAGCATTGATCCACACATTTGAACATAAACACAACTCTTTATTAAATGCCCTGTTCATTGTAGGCCCACCCAACATACATGGCCCAATCTCATCAGTGTGATAAAACAGGCTAAAGGAAGCATCCATTAAGCATCTATCATCCTGTCTTGCCACTCCACTGCTCCAGCTGGGGAGTTGCACCAGTGTTTAAGGAGGTTGCGCTGCTTCTTCCCTTCATGTGAGGCTCTGTTGGGGCCTTGCACATCCTGAGTGTCTATCAGGTTTCGCCCTTGCCTCCATTCCCCAGGCTCCATGTCCCCATTGCCTTGTTGGAGGCAAGACTGGGTAGCGGGTACGCATGAGATTGTGCAGGATGCAGCAAGCTTCCATGATGTTCCTCACAGTCTCTGGGCGATGCTGCATGGTGGTGAGAAGTACCTGGAACCTGTTAGCCAGGATGCCAAAGGCGTTCTCCACCACCCGCCTTGCCCTGGACAGCCTGTAGTTGAAGATCCTCTCCTCACGGGTGAGGTATTTGGAGGTGTAGGGCTTCATGAGGTAGGTTGTGAGGGAGAAGGCATCATCCCCCACGATGAAGTAGGGCACATCTTATGTGTCGTTGGGCAGGGGGTCTGGATCTGGGAAGCCCACGATGAGGTTGCGTTCCAGCTCCTCCTCGAGGTGACTGGCATTGTATACCTGGGCATCTGAAGATGAGCCGTTGCCTGAAGCATTGATGTACATGAACTTGTAGTCAGCATCGACCATGGCAAAGAGGATGATGCTGAAGAAGCCCTTGTAATTGAAATAAGTGGACCCCGACTTGGCTGGTGCTTTGCAGGCCACATGCTTGCCATCTATGGCTCCAACGGTGTGGGGGAAGTTCCACTTCTGATACCACTGCTCTGCAACTTTCTTCCATCCTTCTTCAGTGGAGGGGCACTGGAGGAGCTCCTCCTTGTATTCTTCGATGATGGCCTGCACCACTTCTCTGACCACAATGCTGATGGTGTTGTGTGGCACCCTCCAGCCGTACTGCATGCTCCTGTAGATGGTCCCTGAGGCCAGGTGGCGCAGAGTGAGTGCCACCTTGAGCCCAGGATCCAGGCTGGGCCGGAGGTTGGTGTTTGCCTTGGTCAATCTGGGTGTCAGCCGCTGCACAACTTCGTCAAACATGGCTGGAGGCATCCTCATGAAGTTCTGGAATGCCCAAGTGTCTTCGTTCCTGAGCTCCACCATCAGCTTGTTGTACAGTCCGTCCTCTGCTCTTCTGGCGAACCATCTTCGTACCCAGACGCTTCTTGACTGCCCCTTTTTCTTCCCGTAGTAGAGTTCACAGAGCCTGTAGATGGCTTCGCACTGTTGCAGAAGGATGGTGGCTGCCAAAAGGACTGTGTTACTATCCACGGTGGACATGCCTGGATGCTGTGGAAGAGGAAGAGTCAGATGAAGGCTGCAGAGGTCTGCAGCAGGGCTGCTGGTCTGAAAGTGAGATCCAGATGTGTTGCTCTCCCTTTTTATAGGCAGTATAGGTGTCCCTTTGCATCCTCTAGGCATCCTCTAGACATCCTTAATATCCGAGATAGGTCCCCTCTGCGGACGTTTTTTCCGTTTTACATGCTTTGTTTCCGCTAGGCATCTGTTCTGCTTCCGTTCTGCATCCGTTCTGCGTCTGTTCCGCTTCTCCCTGCGTCCGAGTGGATGCGAGTTGCGCAGATGCGTAACAGATGCAGAACGGACGAATTGGATACATTTTCCACGCAAAAGTTTTGAGCAGCTCAAAACTTTCTGAGCGGATGAAATGTCCATAAACGGATGCTGGACGGATAGAGAGGAAGCAAAACGGAGGCAGTGAGTACATCACGTTAACCAACGGATGGCAAGCTTTTTTGTCCGTTTTACATCCTCTTTGCATCCGTTGGTGCAGTGTGACATGGGCTTAAAAGAGAGAGAGGAGACCAAATATTATAAAATCTGGGGAAAATGATATGACTGGATCGAACAAAGATAGCTAAATTGTTGATGAAGTAAGGATAAACAATATATAAGTTAAATGTTTATAGTCGCATAAATTGCATTATTTTGTTATATTATGCAAAATAGCATTATTTTGTTCGTTTTTTGTTGAATTTCAGGTACTTTTACTTTTTACTTGTTTTACTTATATTTGTTTTTAAATCTATAAAGATCAATAAAGTATTTAAAAAAAATATGTAATTCTCAAATATGGGCAAAATGTTTCACCCAATACTGAATGCTGATTTTCATTTACATTGATGTTACATTTCTAAATCTAAAAGTTTCTTCTGTTTGTGCACTCTGGGGCAAAGACTAAAGACTCTGCCAAAAATATTGCTTCTCTGTAAATTAGTATGCCTTTCTGCCTTTTTGTCTGGCAATCAAATATGATTCAAGCTGTCATTGTTATCCTATTACACAGAGAGGTTGTTGTGTTAAATTAAAGGCTTACATTTATTCAGACTTATGGTAGAAATTCAGAACTTGGAATCAGAATTTAAAAAGATAATCTAATAGACTGGCCACCTGTCTAGGGATGAATTAAAACCTTGTTTAGGATTAGCTCATCAGTTTCTAATATATTTCTATACCCATAAGACAGAAAGGCTTAAAGGGATGATAAAGTGCTATCTAGATGTTTTCTAATAGAATAAGAAGATGATCTTTTCATATAAAATATTTGGAAATTAATAGGGCAAAGTTCAACATAGCAGCAGATGTACTTGCATTGGGAGCAACAAAAATAATAAATCGCCATGAATATATTTACACTGATTTGAAACATTAAAATTCCCACTGTTGATTTTAAATTAATATAGAAAGAGTGGATACTCAATTATTTCTACAATTCTATTATATGTAAGTTTTCATTAAAAAATACAGACAAACTGGGACCATGTATTCTTATATTAGAATATTAGAAATCATTCTCTTTGATGCTTTTTTACATAGAATTATATGTTAAGCCCAAGTTTATTTGATTTGGACTCTGAAACAAAAAACCTCGTAGGACAAAAAAGAAGCTAGCTTCAGGAGAAGTCTTACATGATGATTTACTCCCTCCATAATGGGATAGGAATGGCATATTTTTGTCCTTTTTATGCAGATATTTTGACATATCACATGTTGGATTGTAATTCACTATCTTAGGAAATATGGAACCAATAGATAATAAACTATAATCTTGTCATATGGTCAACCCTCTTTAATCTCATAGAGACTTTACTCATCTGTATGTTTGATGCCACCTCTGTTTTCATATATAACCATTTTTAGGACTAGGTTACAATTGTAAATTTTACTGATTTTCTTTCCTTGTTCTTTTTTCCCTTTTTTGTTTTAATTTTGCATTCTCATTTCATTGAATGATATAATTCAAAAAGTAACATTGACAATAAGAATTTGGTTATTGTAAAGTATATTACAATTTTTCTGCGTGCAATATTATCTATGTTTCTCTCAGCACCTTTGTAATTTGTTAGTCTAATACTTAAGTTAGATTTCTAAAAAAATATTACTGCATCATAAAGAATCAAACTGAATGGAGATTCCCTGAGTGGCAAATTTAAAGCTGAAAATAATTAAATAGAAAACACTTTGAAAGCTCCAGGAAGCGAACAAGCTCATTTCATTATACACACTTTTTATAGTTCATATTAACTTGCTTCTTCCTTTTTTTTTTTGACTGGTTATCTTCCTAAGGGCTTACAGTTCAGCTGATTGATAACCGTTAGTCAAACCCAGTAACTGTATCTGTCTGTGGTTAGAGAGGGGTGTGGAAGTGAATGGCATGCTATTCTGTTGTGGTTTTCCTTCAAGCTTCCAATCATGCCAGACATTGTCACAATTGTAGATATGATGGGCAAAGGAAACCGTTGGTCAACCATAAACCAAAAACTGTTATTTAGCGCCTAACAAAAGTAAAGAGAGGAGGGGGAATGCCAGCTAAGCAGGCAGAAATCCCTTGATCAGTCACATAATGTAATAGGACTGTTAAAGCCAGACTGAGTGTTAGATACATCAGGTATAACAAGTTGCTAAGAACTTTGTTCTGGCAAATGAATATTTTATTTTGATGGCTCTATTTGGAGGGGGAGGTCTCTTGTGTAGGGTGAGTGAAGGAGTATATCCATGACAGGAATGATAAGTTCTATTAATAGCAGGAGAGGGACCAAGAGAGCACCCTGGCTGATGATGCCAGTTATATTTTGGTGTATAATACAATGGGTGATATACAAGTTTAGGGTATCCAGAAGTCAATACTGAGGCAGAGGATTAAGATGATCAGTTTTAATAACTTAAACTAGGACTGCCTCCTACACAGCATTCAACTAGAATTTTTTCTGAGAAGATGTTCAAAGACTGACTGATTTATTCTCTTCAATTGTTTTGAAAAAGAGTATTCTATAAAGTTAGATGGAGAGAAAAATTGTCATTTATATATAGGATAATTACTTTATGAGGAAATATTGTCCTGCAAACAATTTTAGCTTGTTGTCAGCAACATAGGGAGTGGAATCCTTCTGCTTTTTTTTTTTTTTTTTTGCCCTACAAACGTGATTCAGGGATTTGGCCATTCCTGCCACCGCCATCAAACTCCAGGTTTCTGTGAGCATAGTGTTTGCAAGTGGTAAAGCAAGGAGGGAGGATCAAGACAGGAAGCTGATTTGACTAAGTGGATAATGGTTTACAAGTTGGTCGTGATTAGTGCAAGTCTGAAAAATGTGATAATCAAGTTGGTGTAAATTTTCAGTGCATCTCAAAATTCAGTTAATGTGAGGCTACCACATGTGCAATTGACACTAACACAGTTGCAGTTGGGATTTTAAATGTTGCTAATCTGCGTGGATACAAAATGGACAAAAGAAAGATTCCATCAGAGAAAAATAGTACAAAAGATGAATAAGTTCAATATTACTAAATAAGAGCAAAAAACTGATGTCATTAACTGACCTAAAAGTGGTCATAACAATGCTAAAATAGAAGCTGATGTTGGAGTTCTTGTACCTACGATAAAAAAAATGTTTTTAATTACTTTTCTTTAACTACTTTATGACTAAATTATATGGTTATAAATGATATAGTTTTTATGCTTACTATAATTTTATATTGATATACTGTATACAGCTCTTGATTTACAACCATTCGTTTAGTGACCATTCAACATTGAAATGGCACTGAAAAAAACGACCAACAACCTGTTTTGATACTTATGTTCATTGCAGCATCCCCATGATCATGTGATCTCAATTTGGGCATTTTGCAAGTGGCATGTATTTATGATAGTTTACGTGTTCCAAGGTCATGTGATCAGTTTGTAATCTTCCCATCAGCTTTCAAAAGGCAACATCAATGGAGGAAGCCAGGTTCACTTAATGTCTGCATGATTCACTTAACAACTGCAGTGATGCACTTAATAACTGCAGTGATTTCGCTTAACTGTGGCAAAAAAGATTATAAAATGGGGCAAAATAGATTTAACAATTGCCTTGCTAGCAATGGAAATTTTGGCTATAAGTTGAAAAGTACGTGTAATTGATATATGTACTTGTATAGTGCCCATTTCTATACTGTTTGCAGAGATTACCTGAATTTAAGTTATACAAATTAAAATTACAATTATCTGCTTAAAGAGAAGTACATCATTTCCAAATTACCTTTTAATATTCCATAGTTTGAATTGCATAAGAGACCCTCTTTTAATTGTACACTAACAATTAATGAAAATGTGCATTCCTGTTTTCACATTTCAGATAGGAATCCTACTTTGACATAAGGCTATTTTATATAACCTGGAAATATTTTTGAATGAGTTTTGCATTAAACTTTTCTAAGTTGTACTCATACAAAATGTACATGGTTTAGTTCTGTAGATGAAGTTTTTGGCACTGAACATATAAAACATATCTTTATGCACTTCTGTTTCCTTCAGTTTCATAATTTTGCTTTGGCAGTGCTCTCTGTTCCCATCAAAGCATTTAAAAATATATTCAGGGGTATTTGTTTTTAGTTTTTTTTTTAAATCAGATTTATATGCAGGCTGGGAAGTAGAAAATCATATAGAAATCTGTAAAAGATAGGACAGCAGGATACTGACAGTATTGGAGTCCAACCAATGGAAAAGACATAAAACAATCTTGAAATATTTTGCCATCTTGTTTTGAGTAAATATCTCAAATGCCAGATTTTCTCAAAGGGAAAGATGGAGGACACAGTATGGGTCTGATTATTTTTGGACAATTAATGAAATATATATGTTTGCCAAGCCATCATAGGGCTGGAAGGACCTTAGTGATCTTCTAATCCAGTCAAATAATTGTCCAGTATTTTTGAAAACCTTTTTATTATTATTAAACTTTGTTATAGATACCACTCTTTAGACAGGTTTAAGTTCAAAACTTTTTGTTTGAAATTACGTTAAAATAAGGTTTACTATTGTTTAACCTAAGTTTAAAAGTTCAAGAAATATGTTACTGTTAGTTAGCTGTTTCTCTGATACAACACTTGCAGTAGAAGAATATTTCTCACCATGACAACTTCCAGATGTGTGTATTTCAACTTCCAGAATTCCTCAGTCAACACTTTTCTGTATAGAAGTGACATCGAATCTTCATCTCAATAACTATGAGCAAATTAAATAATTCCTCACCTGTTTAAAGTTATCTGTTATCTGTTCATTCCATATCCCATCCCTTATCGACAAGCAAATAATAATACATCAACTTTTCAATCTCAGTGTTAGCAAAATGTCCATAAAGAATGTTGCAAAAAACAGAATGTCTTATTTTAACCTAAATCAAATCAACCAATTTTATATTCCTTTTTTTTAACTTCTAACAGTCATTCTTAATCAAATATTGTCATAAGATGTGATTTCTCTAAAATTCTTCATACAGATTTCTTCAAGTTCTAAACAAGCTTCTTCTGTAGATCCAATAAGAAAACATTTTCCAGTTCATTCTCTTGGTTTATATAACACTGACAACCCCGTTTTAATTTTTAAGAATTCAGGCAGTTTCTTTTGTATATTTAATAAAGTATCCCTTTTTTCTAAATCATTATTTTGGTCTGTCATTTGTAGTTGTGCTTTCAGAACTTTCTCTCTTCAAATAAAATTTGTTCCACACCTGTCATTCCTTCATTACCATATTTTAGACATAATCTCTCCATGGAAGCAGACATCATTACTGATAATGTTCATACTAAAGTATGAAAACATTTTTTCAAAGATCTCCTTTAATATATCCAGTGTTATATTTTTTGTGACGTTTTGAAAGTCCTAGTATGAATTGACATCAAGAGCAAGCTCGTGGAGTTTTTTCTGCTGAAAATTTTTAATCCTACATGTCTTCTCTTCGTTATGATTTTTAATAACCAGAATGGCCAAAATAAGTCTGTTTTCTATGAGAGGCTGTAAATTTTTTTATGTTAATTCCAAGATCTTATAGTAAAAGTTAATATTTCAAATTTATTTGGATCCTTAATCCATTTGTAACTTTCTTAGATCAAAATCATATATAACTTTTTGCTGCATGTTACAGTTTTTCAAGGTTGTAGTTGTTCTTTTGTACAAATTTAAAAAAATTGGACCAGGTTTAGGGTATGTTATGTCCTGCCTCCTGAATAGTTGCTGCCTAAAGTCATTGCTTTTTATATTTTCACTTTGAAAATGGTATACCTCTGGGTTTGTTGAAGAACATAATCATCAGAACCATCAATTTATTCAGTCATTATTGCCTTTTTTAGCTCTACAAGCATCCAAGATAATGTTTTCTGAGCACCATTCTTGAGATCTCATAGCAGATTTAGCATTTAGAATCTTTTGTATACAGAGTATATAAAGGTAATATAACGTTTATATTTGTATATTGTCTGTATGCAGAGTATGTAAATGCTAATATTCTTCCTTGTTATTATACATAGCTTATTGCAGGAATTTTGTGTAAATAACTTGTGAGTTATTTAATACAGATTTTAAATCTTTATCAGAAGAGATTGCTCCTCAGGAAAGTACCTATAATGGTTTGAATGAACAATAAATAAAATACTTTTGTTTTCATTGGTTTATTTGCTTTGCAATGATTTATAAAGGCTTCAAGTAGGTAAGAGTTAACTTCCTTCATGCTTTCATTCATGTGTGCAAAGACTTTAAGCTGATACAAGTAGGAGTATGTTTGGTTAAGCAAAGTTTATTCCATGAGAAACTGACCTACTGGCATTAAACATTTGCTATTCAAAAGTTTCCCATCATAATGTCTGATAGAAATATTTTCAGTTGGAGAGGCCCAAAACAAATATACCTTATTGCTCAAAATCGGAACTACAAATGCCAGGTGTTTTTAAGTGAAAGGTATTGCAGTGTTAAATAAATTATCTTAATATACTGGTAATAGTAGTATAATTTTAATCAAGGTTAATTTTATGGATTGTATTTCTGTTTTAGTGCCCTGATATATGATATGATACATGGACTGGGGACAATTTTTATTATTATTTTGTCAGCAAATTTCACTTAGTTATTATGGTCACAAATTAATTTCCATCTGTGAGACCTTTATCCAATCAGTGCAGTGGTAGGATACTGTAAAATCTCCAGTCAGAGGTGGTATTTTCCAGTTCTCAGAACTACTCAAAATTTCCAATACCGGTTCTCCAGAATTGGTCAGAACCTGCTGAATACCATGTCTGAGCTAGAGTCTAGACCAGTGGTTCCCAAACTTTTTCATTCTACCGCCCCTTTGGTGCTTCAAACTCATCCTCAGTGCCCCCCACCCAGGGTTGGGAATCAAATTTCTGTGGGCGTGACCTAATTTGAGGGCTTGGTTTGCTGGTCACATGACTGGCTAGGTGTGGCTTTCTGGTCACGTGACTGGGTAGGTATGGTTTGGTGATCATGTGACTGGGTGGACATGGCCAGGTAACTGGCAAACCAAATACAAGTGGTCTTCATTTAATGGCTGGTTGTTAGCAAGTGTTCTAATTTATGACTGGCCTCCCCAGAGCTACTGGATCTGTTTTTGGAGTTTTGACAGCTATGCACGCACACACACACACACACACACAACACACTGCCTTCTAACCCTGATGGAGCAGGTCATTACACTACAGTCGGCAAAGCATCTCTGATTAGATTCTAGTGACTAGAAACTAATCAGAGATGCTTTGCTGATTCTTGTTGATTCGTTTTATTTGTATTTCTTTATTTTATGTCGCTGAATTACATTGACATGTGTGTCCCTTCTTGTGCACAGCCCAGAAGCTTTTGTGATTCTTTGCAGCAAAAATTACTGACTTCTGGCTTTGTTCTACTTTTCAAACATGCCGCCACTGCCATGTTCTATCTAGGTGCTGGCCCTGCAGGTCCATCCCACTGAGCCCGCTGCACTGGAGGGACCTGCCCAAACAAGTCCGAGCGAAGCAGTGCACCAAGTCAATGGGGTGAGCCTGAGAGAAGGAAAGAGAAAGAAAAGAAAGAGAGAGAAAGAGAAAAGGAAGAAAAGAAAGAGAAAAGGGAAAGAACGATAAAGGGACACACAAAGAAAAGGGGGGATGGAAGGAAGGGACAGAAAAAAAAAATAAAGAAGGAGGGAGGAGAAAGATAATGAGATATCTATTCTAGTCCAATCACCTGTTCCAGCAGGGTTAGGGGACGGATGGATAGATAGATATAGAGGTAGGTAGGTAGATATATTGGTAGATAGGTAGGCAGGCAAGTAGATCGATATATTGGTAGATAGATATATTGGAAGATAGGTAGGTAGGTAGACAGGCAGGAAGACAGACAGACCTTTTGGATGGATGGATGGATGGATAGGTATATAGATTGTATTGGTAGGTAGGTAGAAAGACAGGCAGGCAGATAGGTAGGGTAAGTAGGCAGGCAGACAGACAGACCTTTTGAATGAATGGACAGACAGACAGAATGTGACAGTGGCGGCACTTTGGGAAAATAGAGCAAAGCTAGAGTGACTTTCCCAATGTGCTGCCGCTGCTGCATTCAACACCATTAAGCCCCTTGCCCTGCTCCGGTGCAACAGTACATGGGATGAGCCTGTGGTGCCGGTGCCTTGAACGCCCCCTGCCACCTCTTAGCTTCCCCCTTCAGCAGCTACTTCTGAGCAGAGCCCATCCCACCTCCTGTAATCCGACATGGCTTCACACAAATTTCTAAGCCTTGGCCCACCAAGCAAAACTTCCTGACACTCAACTCCACCAAGAACGCTCAACATTCCAAAAGGCCCACCCTACATAATTCCTGCGACACAACTACAAGGTGGCGCATGCGCTTTTACCTCACTTCCTTGGGGAGACCTTCCTTGCAGCTGGCTTGGTCTGGCCCATGTGGGGACCTGTCGCAGCTCACTGTAGGCAGCACTTGGGATGGGAAGGGTGAATCCTGCCTGCAGAACTTTGCTGTGCTGATCTGTGCCTGCAAAAAACCTCCAGCCGCGCCACATGTTTTTTTTTGGTGCAGCTGGACTCCTCCAGCACCGCCCTGCTGCCTCTTAGCATCCCCCTGCCAGCCCCCTTGCCTCTTAGCGCCCCCCTGAGGCATCCCATCGCCCCCCAGGGGAACCACTGGTCTAGACAAAAGCTAAAATGTAATGTAGAAGTAGCCAAATAAAAGCTTCCTATTTCTCCTTTATGGTCAGAGGAATAAAACATTTTGTTTAATGTCTACTTTTTACTCTATGTAGATAAGGGATAATGATTTAAAAGAAAATGCAACTCAAATCCAATCTTTCAAAGATCATCTGGTCTCCAGAAATATTGAACTTTAGCTCCTATAATTCCATCAGCAGTCTCTTTCCTTCATACATGTTTGCATTACCTTTGTATGCACTTCTCATTTTCTCTTTTAGCAGATCCCTTTTATAATACTTAAACATTACGAGTTTAACTATGTTATACTTTTTAAGGCTAAAACAACAAAGATTCATATGGTGGCTCTAAATCTAACAAATGTATAGAGATGTAACTATAAGTTGCATGCCTCTTAACATGCCACGGAAGCTGTTTTTGTTGCAGCAAAATGCCCCAGTGCCCCAGGAATGAGATATCCGATGTGGTTGTAATACGGAAGAACCATTTCCACAAAGAAAAGAACCACATATGCAAACAGAACTTTATTTTCAGTTTCCCATATTGCATAGCCAATAAATAATAGCAATAAGCGGCAGCCCTAAAAACTACAAAGCAAATTTCAACTGTACATGGTTTCTTATCATTCATGTAAATAGTTATTTTGGATAAAGGCCAGAGTATTTAATCTCATTCTTTTTGTATTTTTTTTTAATTGTCTTCAAATAAAAACAGAACCCAAGCAAACCTGTCTCTAATCGTCATGGATTCCTTATCTTGTTTCAAGGTTCATTACCAATCAGAAGATTGACATAAAGATACAGAGTCTGCATTGTGAAGACACACCCAATTTTCATTCTTAGATTTTTTTCTGAGACAAACTACATTCTTGAGATGGTCAAACAAATCTCTGTTATACTTAGATGTTCCATTTATTGTAGAGGAGTTCACATTTTTTTTGATCCTCGTATTTGCTTACATTTCTATGACATTTGAACTCAGGATTTTTTGCCCAGAAAGAACAGTCAAACTGGGGGTTTAGAGACTACTAAGAAGTAACATCTTAACAACCACAGGAGAGACAAATCATATTATTCATGTGGTTTATTCTTTGATTAATTTATAGAAGTGCATTTCATTTATTGATTAGATAAAAGAACTTTTTCCAGACAATTGCTGATACATAAAAATGCTTTCCTGACTAACCATCTGATTGAGCTACAAGAGTGCTTTGAACCAAGTAATCCAGAGCCTTGAAAGATAAAATATATTAATTCTAACCCTAAAAGATCTACTTTGTTACTTGGTGGGAATACCAGAGGGGTACTCCTTGCAGTATTCGCAATATTGTTTATACCAATAAATAGATAATTTATCTAATATAGCTGTTGTCATGTGTAGTTTAATGAAATAGTCAGGTACTTACAGTTTATCTTCATAGTATAAGGCAAAATTGATAATCCCTAGGTTTTACTACATCTTGAACACATAACTGTGTTAGTCATACATATTCTTTATGGATACCAGCTTAATTCTAAGATTAAATAAGGCTTCCTTTCACCCCCACCCCCCACCATTCCTCATGTTCCTTACACAGTACTATTTCTAGTCTTCTAGTAATTTATTTTCTTGAACTACTTTGCTGGCTTCTTTGACTAAAAAAAAATCTCTGGTGAAGCGTCATTCACTCCAAATGTTTCATTTCTTATGTGGCTTGGTTTCAACTGCCAAACATGTTAATGCCTGGTAGGAAACAACATCCTACATAAGTTGCTACTTTGAGGCCTATGGTTGTAGTGGTCAAGATAAGAATTTAGAGCATTCAGGAAATGCTATCTAAAATCTTAAGCCAAGTGCAACCATTCATCATCTTTAATTAAATCTATTTTTATATAATTATTGTAGCTCCAAGATCCCTAATAACAGTTAAGCATTCAAGCTTCCTATGATCACTTCCAGAACCTGTTGTACAAGAATCAAATTGCATATATATTCATGTTAGTTCTATCTGTACAACATTGTTCTCTAGAGTGCCCAAACAGGCTTGACGATTTATATGTTATTGCAACTTGCTCTTTATTTCCTGTTTCCATTTTCACCAACATTTCAGTTTTCTGTTGACCTGCAACAATTTATGTCCTGGCATTTCTATCATGTTTCTACTCCTTAGTTTTGGAATGCTCATTTACCCATCACAATATCAAAACTTTTAGAAAAACACAGTGTTGAAGGATTGGATACCTTTACAGTATGGGGATTTTGTGCTCATTATTCTCCACTTTTAAACTATTTTTCCTCCTCACTTTGCTGAAAGATAGTTTCTAAATAATGTAAATAAATACATGACATAAAAAAAATCTTTGCTGTTACATTCTATACATACATAAATAGCACCATATATAGAAATTTAATAAATCAACATTATAAAGCCATCATTTGAATCCACATTTCTATTAGTTTTCTTTCTTCCCTGCTTTGATATCTCAAGTACTACCCAACAGCAGCTCTTGTGGTCATAAATTCTTTCACATGGGTCTTTATAAATAGCAAAGGGGAAAACAAACAAACATAAATCATAAATGTTTTGAATGATCATGGTGACATATTAGAGTGAATATCCAAAATAAGGAGATTGGGTCAACCACAACAGAAGGCTAATAACTGCTCATACATCTGTTGTGTGTCCAAATACAAATCTATATTATGACATGCGGTATCCATAATTTCAGATATTCTCCAGATGCACATGTGATCATAGATAGTTTTGATGTTTGAACATTCATTGTAACAAATATATTTCTTTCTTGGAAACTATAACAATGTTCCATAGTTTGAAGAATCCTGCCGAAAGTCAAAGACTAAGAATAGGAAGGATTAGGGGCAGAACTATGTGGATGGTTTTTCCTTTTATGCAATATGGCCAGAATGATTAATGGTTAAGCCAGTATTGTTCAACTGTTTACCCTGGAGGAATCCTTGAAACAATATTCAGGTCTCAGGGAATCCCTGCATTAAAATAGTAAAAAATTCAAACATTTCACAATATAATTCACTTTTAAACTGTACAGTCTTCACACAACAACAAAGCCACTGGCCTGCAGTGAAGCATGGAATATAGGTAGTCCTCTACTTACAACCACAACTGAGCCTAACATTTTTGTTGCTAAGTAAAGCAGTTATTAAGTGAATTTTGCCCCATATTACAATCTTTCTTGTCACAGTTGTTAAGTGAATAACTATAGTTGAAAAGTTAGTAATTTGGTTGTTAAGTGAATCTAGCTTTCCCATTGACTTTGCTTGTCAAAAGTTCAGTGAGTGTGATCACATGATTCCGGGACACTGCAACAGTCATAAATATGAAGCAGCTGCTAAGCATCCATGTTTTGATCATGTGATCAAGGGGATGCGGCAGTGGTCGTAAGTGTAAAATTCACTTTTTCCAGTGCCGATGTAACTTTGAAGATGAACTGCTGTAATTCTCACCATTGTAGGCACCAGCATTGTCAGTCTGCAGTATTTCAGTTACAATATCTTAGAGCAAATTTAGGGTTCTGTAGGACTAGTTGAGAAAGGATGAATTATTATTATGCCCTATTATGGACATTTACGTTATGGAACTATTATGGAACTTTTTTGTAGCTAAGGTTTGCAGGGAGCAGAGCAGTCATGTGGTATGGTCACAAGGAGAGGTACATGGAGCCTGAGGTTGTTTTTCTTTCATTATGAGAAGGGACATTTAAGAGGTACTCTATTAATAGGGTAATAAGTAACTTCTTTAGAGGTTATCTTTACCTCTAAATATCTTTTCCACTAAACTGTTTAAATTGTGCTGAGAATAGAAGCAGCAGAACATCAATGTGTCATATGTTGCTGTGTAATCAAGGGGACTTCAGAGAGGCTAAAGAAACAGAATGGAGGTCTTCTCTTCCTTTTTCAAATGAACAGTTTCTGAGATGCTTAATAGTTCTGGAGATTTTTCTGCTGAGATGCCAAATGGGTAGAATTTTGAAAATTCCAGAAGAGGAAAACTTGTTTCTTCATGGTTCATTTTAGGCAGTAGGCCAAGCATAGCCCATTTAGGAGTGTCTTTGATCTCTTCTGGTACTTAGTTTTCATTACTGTTTTTGTGTAGTGAAAATGTTTGTATTGGCTTTAATTCATATATAACTAAACAGGAAACTTTTTTTCAGTTTCTGCCCTGCCCACTAGTGGCTAACTCTAAAAACTGCCAAAGGAAGTCCTCTTGCCATCTGGGGGGGAAAAAGCTATCAAGCCATTATTTGAAAAAAAAAAAAAAATCTATACATTAGGCAAAATGGTTTATAGATATGGAAAAATCAGGAAAGAAATGCAAAACTAAATAACCATTTTACCACTTTTATTTATTTTTTAAATAAAAATCTGGAAACAGTATTGGATGAACAAAATCAGAAAAACAGGGAAACCAAAACAGTTATCAACAAATTAAAAATTAAACAAATCAACAAATTAAAAAGGAAAAAAACAGACCCAGGAAACTACAGACTAATCAGTCTAACATCAATACCCAGGAAGATACTGGAAAAGATAACAAAAAAACAGCCAACATCTAGAAACAAGTAAAGTAATAACTAGCAGTCAGCATGGCTTTGTTAAAAACAAATCATGCCAAACCAATCTTATTTCATTCTTTAACATGGTGACTAAATTAGTAGAACAGAAAAATATTGTGAATATAATATACTTAGATTTCAGCAAGGCAAAGATTTTTACTTTGATTTCTTAGATATACTTAGATTTCAGCAAGACAAAGCCTACTTTTTGGTAAGCTAGAAAAAAGTGGGATAGATAGCACCATCACCACAGATGGATTTGCACCTGGTTGACAAACCATATCCAATGAGTAGTCCTTCATGGGTCTAAGTCGATATGGAGGGAAGTAAGGAGTGGGGTGCCACAAGATTCCATCTTAGGTCCAATATTCTTCAATATCTTCATTAACAACTTAGATGAGGGAATAGAAGGGGAACTTACTAAATTTGCAGATGATACTAAGCTGGCAGGAATAGCTAACACTCAAGAAGATAGGCTCACGATCCAGATAGATCTTGATAGACTAGAACACTGGGCCATAGTTAACAAAATGAAATTCAATGTAGAGAAAAGTAAAGTCCCACACTTAGGCAAGAAAAACCAAAAGTATCCATATAGACTGGGTGATACCAGGCTCAATAGCAGTAACTGTGAGAGGGATCTTGGAGTCTTAGTGGACAACCAACTAAATATGAACCAGCAGTGTGCAGCAGCAGCCAAAAAAGCTAATGCAATCCAAAGTTGCATTAACAGGGATACAATCAAGATCAAGTGAAGTACTAATACCACTCTATAAAGCTTTAGTAAGACTACACCTAGAGTATGCATCCAGTTTTGGTCACTACATTATAAAAAAAGATGTTGAGATTCTAAAAAAAGTACAGAGAAGAGCAGCCAGGATGATTTGGGGACTGGAGACTAAGGCATATGAAGAACAGTTGCAGGAATTGGGCATGGCTAGTCTAGTGAAGAGAAGGACCAGGGGAGACATGATAGCAGTCTTCCAATACTTGAGGGGCTGCCACAGAGAGGAAGGGGTCAAGCTATTTTCCAAGGCACCCAGAGGCCAGACAAGGAATAATGGATGGAAACTGAACAAGGAGAGATTTAACTTGGAAATAATTATGGCGGTGAGAACAATATATCAATGGAACAGCTTGCCCTCGGAAGTTGTGAGAACGCCTTCACTTGAAACTTTCAAGAAGAGATTGGACTCCCATCTGTCAGAAATGGTGTTGGGTCTCTTGCTTGGGCAGGGGTTGGACTAGATGACCTACAAGGATCCTTCCAACTCTGATTATCTGTTACCTGTTAAATTTATTTACTTTAACTTTAAAAAAAAGTTTTTTTCCCAAACAATTAAACTGTTTTAAGCCCATGTCACACTGCACCAACGGATGTAAAGAGGATGTAAACGGACAAAAAAGCTTGCCATCCATTGGAAAACGCAATGCATCCGTTGTATACTCACTGCATATGTTTTTCATACTCTCTATCCGTCCAGCATCCATCTACTGTGATTTCATCCGCTCAAAAAGTTTTGAGCTGCACAAAACGTTTTGAACGGATGAAGTATCCAACGCGTCCTTTCTATATCTGTTACGCATACGGGGAACATCCGTTATACGTCCATCATCGTTATGCATCCGCTATATCTGCTAGGCATCTGCTGCGCATCCGCGCAACTCAAATCCGCTCCAACGGAAAACGGACACAGGGAGGAAGCGAAACGGATGCGGTATGGACACACAGCGTTAGTAGCACGGACAGAGAAAGGATGAAAGCGGATGCAGCTTGGATATAAAGCATTAAAACGGACAAAACGTTCATATAGGGGATGTATCTTGGATATTTAGGATGTCTGGAGGATGCCTGGAGTATGTGGAAGGACACCTAGCGGAAAACCGACATTTCCTATAAAAAGAGAGAGGAAATAACCTGGATCTCACTTTCAGTCCAGCAGCCCTGGTGTGCAGACGTGTTCAGTCTTGCTCTTGCTCTTCAAGAGCATCCATTCTTCTCCACCATGGATCATCGCACGTTCCTTTTGGTAGCCGCCATCATTCAACACCAGAACCAAACCCTCTTCAGGCTCTTTCACTTTTTCTACGGGAAGAAAAGGAGGTGGCCAAGAAGTGTCTGGGTCTGACGATGGATCGGGAGAAGAGCGGAGTTTGGACTCTATGACAAGCTGATGGTGGAGCTGAGGAACGAAGACCCTCGTGCATTCCAGAACTTCATGAGGATGCCACCAGCCATGTTTGACAAAGTTGTGGAGCGTCTGAGACCCAGGTTGACCAAGCAGAGCACCAACCTCCGTCCCAGCCTGGACCCTGGGCTGAAGGTGGCACTGACTCTGCGCCACCTGGCCTCCAGGACCACGTACAGAAACATGCAGTATGCCTGGAGGGTGCCACACAACACCATCAGCATTGTGGTCAGAGAAGTGGTGCAGGCCATCATCGAAGAATACAAGGAGGAGCTCCTCCAGTGCCCCTCCACTGAAGAAGGATGGAAGAAAGTTGCAGAGCAGTGGTATCAGAAGTGGAACTTCCCCCACACCGTTGGAGCCATAGATGGGAAGCACGTGGCCTGCAAAGCTCCAGCCAACTCAGGGTCCACTTATCACAACTACAAGGGCTTCTTCAGCATCATCCTCTTCACCATGGTCGATGCTGACTACAAGTTCATGTACATCAATGCTTCAGGCAACGGGTCATCTTCAGATGCCCAGGTATACAACGCCAGTTACCTCAAGGAGGGGCTGGAACGCAACCTCATCATGGGCTTCCCAGATCCAGACCCCCTACCCAACAACACACAAGATGTGCCCGACTTCATCGTGGGGGATAATGCCTTCTCCCTCAACCTACCTCATGAAGCCCTATACCTCCAGATGCCTCACCCGTGAAGAGAGGATCTTCAACTACAGGCTGTCCAGGGCAAGGCAGGTGGTGGAGAATGCCTTTGGCATCCTGACCAACAGGTTCCAGGTACTTCTCACTACCGTGCAGCATCGCCTACAGACCGTGAGGAGGATTGTGGAAGCTTGCTGCATCCTGCACAATCTCATGCGCACCCGCTACCCAGTGTTGCAGGACAGGCTCGTGGACTTCCAATAAGGCAATGTGAACATGGAGCCTGGTGAATGGAGGCAAGGGCGAAACCTGATAGATACTGTGGATGTGCAAGGCCCCAACAGAGCTTCACGTGAAGGGAAGAAGCAGCGCAACCTCCTGAAACACTGGTGCAACTCCCCAGCTGGAGCAGTGGAGTGGCAAGACAGGATGGTAGATGCTTAATGGATGCTTCCTTCAGGCTGTCTCATCACACTGATGAGATTGGGCCATGTATGTTGAGTGGCCCTACAATGAACAGGGCATTTAATAAAGAGTTGTGTTTATGTTGAAATGTATGGATGAATGATTACATTGTTCTTGATAATAAAGGGCCAAAGGTGTGGCACCTGGGAGGGTGGACCATACAGTCCCACTATGCTTGCACTGGAGGCTTATCTATCCCACTGCTATCCTTACCCATCCCACAGGTATCCTAACCAATCCCACAGCTATTACCCATCCCAAAGGTATCCCTGCCCATCCCATAGCTATTACCCATCCCACAGGTATCCCTGCCCATCCCACAGCTATTACCCATCCCAAAGGTATCCCTGCCCATCCCACTGCTATCCTTACCCATCCCACAAGCATGCAAAGGCTTAAACAATTTCTAAAATTTTCCACCAAGACTTTATTTAATAAAAAAAATTGAAGCAAGTGTGTGAAGCAAAGATAATCTTTATTAATAACTGTAAAAGAAAATGACCCAAATGTCCCAAGCAAAGATAAAGTCATCAGGTAGCAACCCAGTCTCTGGCACTCTTCTTAGTCACTCTGAGGTGTGCCCAGTCTCAGGGATGAAGGGTCCAGGTGCTGTGGAGGTGGTGCTGCTGGAGTGCTGGTCTGAGGCGTCATTGGGGTGCCTGGCCCCGAGAGGACAACAGGGGATGGTGTGTGGAGGAAGCTCTCAGAGAGCTGGCTCAGTCCTGTGATGTTGAGAGCCCCTTCCTCCAGGACATGGGGTGTCAGCCCCAATACCGATGACATGTTCTGAAGCCGGGCTTGGCTGTGGGGTGGAGGAAGGAGGAGTGTAGTGGGGATGTCTGGTCTGCAGCTGAGCAAGGTGAGGCGTGGGTGGCATCTGTGGCGTGGGTGGTATCGTTGGCGTCGGTGGCATCGGTGGCACAGGTGGCGTTCGGTGTATCTGTGCCTGGACTGGGAAGGACTGCCTGTGCTGCTGGAGCTCCTGGTAGCCATAGCCTTGGTAGGTGAGGGCCTGTGGAAAGCCTTGGAAGGGCAGTGACATCACCTGGGGTGGAGGAGCAGACCTGGACTGGGTGGGAGCAGGTTCAGCTGGGTCTGGAGGGTTGTGAAGAAGACCAGTGATCCTGTCCTTGATCACCTGGTACTGTGATTCAGAGATGTTCATGAGGGTCTGGTTGGCGTAGGTGAGGAAGGGCTTGCGGTTGGAAGATGGGACGTCAGTGTGTACCAGCTGAGAGAGGAGATCTATGCTGCTTCTTATGGTGTCCCTGATCTCCAGCAGGACAGTGTGGCTCTGGCCCTCCGGACTGGCTCTCTGCCTGCTTTCTGTGGAGGTGGAGCTGGGGGTGGATGTGGGTTGTTCTCTGGTGGAAGTGCCGTCTCCTTGCTCCCACTGCGTCAGGGGATCTTCCACACACTCTGCCACAGGGAGTGCAGCTGTTGGAGGGGTCTCCATCATGGCACGCTCCACAGATACCTGCCTGGACAGAGGAGCTGACTCTTGGCCAGAAGAGGACTGGCTCTCTGCGGGCTGCCTGAGAGAGAGGGTTGTCAGAGGGGCTGCTCCTTGGTGGCGGATCTCACCCTCCAAGAAGCTGCACTTGGCCATCACGTAGGTCTCTCGGTCTGTCAGCTTGACCGTGGCCTGGCCAGATTTCTTGAGGTGCAGCTTCCCGTACCAGGTGTGCATGTGCTTCCACCAGCCAAGGAGCACCTCTGAAGTGTAGCCCAGGCTCTCCACCTTCTCTCTCCAAGCAACCTGCTTCCTTTTGGTTTCTCAATAAAGCCTGTGTCCCTTTGGCCAAAGATACTCATTCTCCCTCAGCCATTCCAGCACCTCATCTTCATGTTCCTCTTCGATGGAGTATTGCCTCCTCTCCCGTTCTTGTTCACGCGTATGCCTCTTCCTCCCTCTGGCAGGGCCATCTGGGACCTCATCAGAGGGGCTTCGAGGTTGTGGGGGCTGCTCCACCACACCACCACCACCACCAGCAGCAACAACAGTAGCAGCAAAAGCAGCACCAGCAGGACCAGCAGGACCAGGAGCAGCGCCAGCAGAGTAAGCACCAGCAGAAGCACCAGGAGCAGCGCCAGCAGAGTAAGCACCAGCAGAAGCTCCAGCACCAGGAGCAGCACCAGCAGAAGCTCCTGCACCAGAAGAGTCAGCCCGAGCGGCAGAAGCCCCAGCAGAAGCAGAGTCAGGGCCAGGGGGTGGGATGGTGGCCCTGTCCCTCTTGCCAGGACTGGCAGCAGATGGGAGAGGCTTTCTCTTCTTCCCCATGTATGTTGGCTGGCAGGATGGCTGGAGCTGTGTCTGGCAGCAGGTCTTTCCTCTGAATGGTGACCTGCTTGCGAGCTGCTTCCCTTTATATCCGCGGGGCTGACACAATGCATCCTCCCTGCATGCGCAGTGAACGCTCTGCATCCGCTAGGCATCCGCTAGGCATTTGCTAGGCTTCTGCTCTGCATCCGCTTTATCCATTCAGCATCCGCTCGGCATCCACTCTTTCCCCCGGAAGCCCTGCGGATATGCCATCCGCTTCCATCTGCTAGGCTTTCGTGGAGCATCCGCTTTCCATCCTGGCTACGTCCTCCTCCCGTCCATTCCTTTCCATTGTTATCCACTCTGCTTACGCAAATTCGGGGCACTTTTGAGAGTGGATAACAACGGATGGAACATTTTTTCGTCCGCTGTGTCCTTTTTACATACGTTTTGCATCCGTCGGCCAATGTGACAGGCCCTTAAATCCATTTCTGACAGTGTCAATATTAAAAGCCATCCTGAGCTTGCAAGAAAGTAGAAATACACACTTTAATGCCTTAAAAATCTAAATCTTCAAGATATTATACATGGCTTTCTCTGTGTATAATGATTAAAACCTTCAGATATTTGCCAATCTAGATTTCTAAGAATGTTGAAATGATCCCTCTGGAATCTTGAATCTGCATGCCTTGTTCTAATTTTGGCTCAAGTATCACTTTTTCAATTTATCTTTAGATCTATGATTTTTCTCAATAAATTTTCTTCTTTCTGGAAAACTAGAAATCAGATTTAACTATGTCATTATTACTTCTCACATTGTTCTTCTAAAACATGAGCGCTAACTTGCAGCATCATGTTGCTGTCATGTGACATTTCGCTATGTTTTTCCCTTTGCGGAACTAGGTAGACTGTGCATGACTCATCCAGCCCTCAGACTGCCAGTTTGACACTCCTGTCTTAACCAAAGGAGGGGGGGGAAGTATCAGCAGTTACATCCACAATCTGGCAGCGAGTATTTCATGGAGCTCTTGAGATCAGATGACTTATATGCCAATACTGGCAGAAATAATCAGGAAACTCTTCACACCAGTAGTTACCTATTCAGTATTATCTGCCTACATACAATAGAGCTCTTTCTTTGGCCTATTTTACTTTGTTTTCCTTCCATATATTGGATGAAAGTGTAACAATACAAAGTTATTACAATGCTTGCAGAGAAAACCTGCCCTTCTGCCATGTAGAAACCTTAAGATTCCAGCCCAGATCTCTTTCAGTATTCTTTCTGAAGCAATATAGATTGTCCTTTTTAACAGCCATTCATTTGGCAACCATTCAGTTTTGGTGGTGCTGAATGAGTGATGGTAACAACTGGTTGTCATTGTTGTAGCTGTTCAATGGGGTCACATGATCAAATCCAGGAATTTGTCAACTACCTTAAACATATGACAGTTGTAGCATCCCATGATCATGATCTCTATTTGCAACTTTCCTTGCAGGTTTCTCCTAAGCTAAGTCAAAAGGCTGGCAGGGAAGGTTGCAAGTCACTCCTGTAACTCACTGCCACTCCTACCATCTTTTCTTTTGAGCCCAGCTGTAGAATTCAAGATTTGTGGGGATTTTATATTCTGTAGTGCCCATATACAGTTATCTCCCCCACTCCCGCCGTACCTCTACCAAACTGGTCATCATGCTCACACCATGGCAGCCACATGGTGGCGTGCCCTCCCACCTTTATAACAGGCATCAGCACTTGGCAGCACTTACACCATACTGCAACAGCCGCCCTTCTAATTGGCCCGTTCCATAGCACTTACCCACCGCTAACCTGCTTGCAAACTGCCCAGGAATTGCAACTTCCTGCCAGCTTTATCATTGACTTTGCTTGTTTGAAGACAGTAAGTAGTTGCCAGGAGATCCTTACTAAATGACTTGTGATTCTGGTTTAACTATGGACTGTTGGGATTGCTATTGCTGGGCAGTATAGGCACATAACATACAGATAATCTTCGATTTACAACAGTTCATTGAGTGACTGTTCGAAGTTACAGCGGCACTGAAAAATAATCATTTTTCACACTTAGGACCATTGGTGCATCCCTATAATCACATGCTCAAAATTCAGACACTTGTCAACTGACTCATATTTATGACAGTCACAATGTCCCAGGGTCATGTAATCACCTTTTGTAACCTTCTGACAAGCAAAATCAATGGGGAAGTCAGATTCATCTTACAACCTGTTACTAACTTAACAACTGCAGTGATTCATTTAACAACAATGGCAAAAAATGTAAAATGGGGAAAACTCACATAACAAATGTCTCACTTAGCAACATAAATTTTGGGCTCAATTGTGGTTGTAAGTTGAGGAGTACCAGTAGTGTTTTACAATTGCATTGCTAAGCAATAAAAATTCTGGCCCAAATACTGGTAAATGAATTCTACTTGTAATGCATCCTATTCTTATAAGTTTATTTTTAAAAACCTGTGAATGATTTTATTTACTTTTTACTGTTATGACTATAACCATAACAGCTTTAAAAGAAATGCGTAATATTTTCAGCTGCCATTTATTTACACAAGAAAACTTTGTCCTACTTTTTGGATTATATAAATATACAGTATTTTCTTAATATTGTTTATTTTTTTATCTCTTTATGTTACATTGGCACCAAGAAAGTATCTTATTTGTGTGTGCCTGTGTGTATTAAATGTATTGCCACAAATGACATAGAGTGACACATTTAGTAGTTCTGTAATTTGAAATTAAAATAGGCTTTCCTGTCTTATCTATTCTTATCTATTCTAAATAAAGTCTGTTTTCT
>BLBF01000094.1:3838374-3928214 GCA_015471245.1 Laticauda colubrina | reverse complement strand
GAAGCCTGCACTCTCAAATAGAAAGATCTCCACACCACAAGCCAGGCAAACACCTGGGCACAAACAGACTCCCTCTGATACCTCCAGCTCAAACACCCCCCCACCAGGCACCCAGATGAAACCTGGCTTCCTAATTGATAACAGCCGTCCTTTCACACGAAGCCAAGCTGCACTGAAAGCCTCCAGTGTAGGAGCAGAGTGTTGCCAGCCAATCAAAGCCACAAAACAGACAGAAGAAACCAGAAACACCAATCAATCAAACTCCAAGTCCAATAAATACAGACCAAGACTCCCAACCAATCAGGATGAAGAAAAAAACCATCCTGGCACAGCATAGGCTAGCCTCAAATTTAAAACCAAAGGCTGTGAGACTCTGACCCACATACAAACTCTATACAGAACCCTGATGATGGCAGATGTGATTCTGCTGAAATGTTGCTACAACTTTAAAAGCACTACAATGACGTGGGATAATACCCGAAGGAAGCTGAACAGCGCGCGCCCACACACACACACACACATATATATATCTCACAGCATGGCTTCTACATTCCTTCTGATTTCATTAACTCATGAATGGTGTTATGTCTTTTCTTAACATGGTCACTTACTTCCTTCTTCCCCCACTCCCACCTTTTTTCTGGATGGGGTGGGATGGTGGTGGAATAGACTTACTTATTTGACCTTGCTGCTTGGCAGCATGCTTCTTCAATACTCTGGCAAGTGAGAACCATTATTTCTCAGTAAAAAATGTTACTTTTATAAATTTTTGAATGATATGTTTTTATGGAGAAGTGTTTTCTTAGCTTTTGGATTTTGAGTTGTTCTATATATCCCAAACTATAATAATATAGGTTCTGGGCATTGTTTGAAAGAATTCAGAGTTCCAGAGCTATATATCACAAGCAGATGTTTAATCAAGGTATCTAAGTAAGCTGGTGATGTTTTATTTTTCCCAGATGTCTTCTCATATAGAATTTTGGAACTCTTATGACACATTACTACTCGGCATTTGATTTTGGAGGTTAATTTATTTTGGTTTCCATATCTGCCTTTTGGACCAGAATTTGAGGCTGCTGTATTGGCAGTTCTAGAGTTGCTCTCATGGCTCTGCAAAGTTGTTTGGATTAGGAATGTTTCTTTGCTAAACATGAATTTCCCTTTCCGATGTAACATATTTGCTAGATTTTGTCATGGTGAGGTGGTTTCCAATGAGTTAATCTGTTGAAAATGCTTTGTTATTCATGCCTGGCTCAGGATTAATAATTCTTCAAGAACTGGTATAAGTCTTAGAAAATTGCCAATTAAATAAAAGGGCTTTCTTAACTGCAGAACTTAGAGAGTTTTCTCAAATTAACCCCGGGTTTTGTGCCTATGGTTTCAGTAACCAATATCCTTCAATTACAGAAAAATACAAAAATGGTTTATATATGCTCATATCAAATTATCAATGTCTGCAATTAGTATCTCATATTCACCCAAAGTATTTGTATTGTCACAGAGAATACATAAAGCAGATAACTTTTCTTTTTTTAAAAAAAAAGAAATTCATAACATTTTCTTTAGAGGGATTATAATAAACAAGATTCTTTTTAGTGTTTTTTTTTTTGCATTGGTGAATATACTAATTTTCACCAGGTGGTAGAAGTTGGCTGAGAAGCAGCTTTCTAAAAGTTCAGTATTGAACTCTGGGAGCAGGGTGCATTGGATGAGATTCAAAATGTGTGCTTTGGGGCAGTGAGAAATTGAAGAAACTAAAGTAATTAGTATGGGAAAACATGGGAGAAAGTTAGATGGGTGATCTTAAAATATACTTTAATTACTGTATTGAAAATGTGTGCTTTGTTTTTTGTTTTAGGCCTCTTTTCCGTGGAAACTCTGATGTTGATCAGCTAGGAAAAATCTTTGAGTAAGTACTAACTTCTTGCATTTTTTGTCAAGGTCATTTGTTTTGTTTAATAAGTATACAGTATTCACTTATTTTGTTACACAAGAATCCAGATTACTGCTTTTAAACTGACTTACAATGTAGGTATTCCAAGATTATTGGATCTGGAATAAGATGTATGTAAGTCCCACTGATAGCAGTGAAATATGATTAGACAAAAATAATTTCCATTGTTTTCAATGGGAACTGCATACAATTAACTTAGCCAACCTAGTGTATGCTTCAGTGGAGAAAATTAGATCTTCCCTTCTCATCCTTTCTTCAGCAAGACTTTGTATTAAAGTCTGAGTATACGAGGCCACTAAATGTTTCTGCTTTGTTTAACTTTTTAATAAGTTTTAATTTTTAAAGTATTGCCAGTATTGTTGAAGTGTTGAATCCTGCAAATATTAAAAGTCATGCTTACTCTTAGAGATCTTTCATAATTTCAAAAATGTCAAATACAAAAATCAAATACAAATCAATTCTATACTGCAATCAGATTTTCATCTGTGTATCAATATACATGAAGCAATGCTGTGAATGAGGTAGTATATTCAATTAAGTATTCTGGTTTCTGGTCCAGTAAACCATATGAATGCAGAGGTTCACTTTTATATATGGATTCCCTTATAGGATTAGACGAGGTGGCATTTGGGAAGATGGTATAAAGAGAAAAGCAGTGAAGGAAAGAAAAATCCTTTATAGTCTTCCTAACTTTGCTTTGATTTTTGCTGTTCCACATTTGAATATATTAAATTCTCAATGTTTGCCAGACAAAAAGTATATTTATTTTAGTTTCATTTGGCATATTTATAATTGAATTGAGTAATATATTGGATAAAATATCTCGTATCTATCTTCTCTTTATAAGCATCATTCATTCTGAGTCAGGACTAGATTGATTCATTTGGAAAACTTTCTTCTAATTTTTAAAAAATCAGCAAAAAGGAAATGGTTCATTTGTTTTTGGGCTAGTGCAGGGGTTAGCAACCTGCAGCTCTGGAGCCACATGTGGCTCTTTCATCTCACTGCTGCGGCTCCCTGTTGCTCAAAATATGTGTCACAACCGCCAATATGCAACAACTGCTGGCATGCAATTTATGGAGCTTTTTGACCCCCAGTAGGCAACCATAGATAAATCCAAGAAAAGAAAAGTTTCAGAAGAAAACAGAATATTTAATTCAACTACATATGCTAGTTTTGTGGCTACTCAGGAAACAGTTAGGCACAGGAAGGGTTTTGTAGCTCTGTGTTGTTGTTGTTTTTTTCTGTGGGAAACGGGTCCAAATGGGTCTTTGAGTGTTTAAAGTTTTTGATCTCTGGGCTTGTGCTAAAATGGCACTAACCTAAAAAGGGCACTAACCCATTGAGTTCTCTTTAGCCATGAGAGCCAGCTGGGAGATTCTGGACCAGTCACTTTCTCACAACCCAAACCACCTCACTGGGTTGTTGTTGTGGGGAAAACAGAAATAGGAAATTGCCTTGGATATTTTTGCTGCCTTAATTTATTTGTACAAATAATAAAGATGGTGTGTGTGTATATGTATGCAAATGTGTATGTGTGCACGCACATACACTCACCCCTATCTATTTTCTCAATATTTTTATTTTGAATTAAATGTTTTCAATTGTTGGTTTTGGTTTACATTTCCTGTACTTTATACCATGCTATGTGAATCATCAATATGGTTAATTTGTCATGCACTGAATAGTTTTTCCTGTGCAACTTTTTAAAAAATCAGATTCAAATGGTTTCCTTTTTCAGAATCTGGCAGTTATGCTGTAGTTTATTTATATCTAGCTTTAATGCATTTACTCTACTTTTATAATCCAAGAAGTATGGCAGTCTTGCTGATTTGTTTTGTTTTTTTGTTAATAAGATGACACATTATGGTATTTCTGGTCAGTAAATGTCAAGGACAAGAATAGTAGGAGTAAAATACCCTGTTTTGTGTGTTTATACTTGATGCAACTACCTTCATAGAAAAGAAGTTATTTATTCATTTATTAATCAGGAAAAGCAAATGCAAATGTGCGTATTTCTTATTATACAGATTATAAGATGATACAGGAAAAAACTCCAATGGTTCTAGCATTCTAAACTAATCGTGATTTCTCTTACTATATAATGTTTCCCTATACTTTTTTTAAAAATGCTACATATATTTTAAGATGGAATTCATCACATTTTCTACATATTGGAATATGCTAATCAAAGGAATATTATAGTACATGAAGTTATATAACCAGTATATAATGCAGAAAGGAAATGGACCTTCTTTTTTTTTACATTTGATATAAAGTTTATCACCATTTTCATTATTTATATCCAAATATTCTGATGGAGGTCAGCATTTCCGATATTTAGATTGCAGCTTCCTTCATGCAGTGATGGGAGTTGTGATCCAGTCCAACTAGAGAGTGCCAAATTGATATATAATTCAGATTCAAATCCATTTATTTAATTTCTCTTGGATGATTTATAGAAATAAAGTACTGTATTCTAAGGATATCATGCAATAAAAATGAACTTTCTTGGATCTAAGGATATTCAATATATATAAATTATAAACATACTGTGTAAAAATCTAACAGCAGTACATCTCTGCTGTGCTGTACACTGTAGTCGTTCAAGCTTAAGATCTTTATAAGTGAAATTTTGTAAAGTATTTAATCTTAGATTTATTTCATTGACATAATTTCTATCAATAAAGCTAGTTATAAAAATGAAAGGAAACAGAAATGCTAATTTATTTCCAGAGAGCTTTCTAGAGAAAGTATTATGTAATACAAAGAAATTTTAGTTTTACAACTATTTATATAACAGTTCCAAAGAACTCCTGCTTATCCTGCAGTTTGCCTTCAGTACTGGCAAGGATCATGTGGCTCTTTGGTAGTCAAGACTGGCACATTGTCTACCAAAGGACAAATATTCCACTGATGGTGTCTTCACAGTGTCATTAGTATAAACTGCCAAAAAAGAAAAAAAGAAAAGAAATCATTAAAACCTGAGGGATGCTGCACCCTTGTGGTGCATAAGTGTTTAATTCCAAATCATCAGATGTAACTTGTGTCTTGTATTATGCTAATACTAACTGCTATTATAAAGTCTATGTATTGCATTTAAGAAGAAGTAAAATGAGAGCTAAATAGTCAATTTTCCATCTGTTAGATGCCATGTTTCTTTTTCATTTTTTCAGTGTCTTTTATAAAGTTTTTTGAGTTCTTTAAATTCTCAATTACAACTTCAAATGAATTTTAATTGTATGAATGACCACATATATTTCACTTTCTTTTTTCCCCACTATTTGGAAATCAGCATTTCCTTGTTTATATTTTAAGGTGCAATGTATACTGAATTTTGTTCAATATTAATGGTGTTAACCACACTAATGTTTCTGTGCAGTTATGAAAAACTACATTTGCTCCCGCTCCAAATCTTCAAATAAAATTTTCTAATAAAAAGTGTAACATAAAGAATAATTGAACATTCTGGGGAAGCATATAGGTAATATGGACATGAGACAAATATTTCTTCCTAAACTATTTAAAGGGCATCAGCTCAACTCCAAACCTTCTATACTATGAGATCATCTTTTGAGAATGTATTAACTCAGCATTAACATTAGAGTTTGGGAGACATTTAAGACAAGACTCTTTTATTGATAACTCCAGTCCCACAGAACATATTTCCAAAATATGTAATGGTGACACCATTTGTGATATTTTTAAAAATATTCTTAAAAAATGATCCCCAAGCTTTCTGATTCCACCAATCAGCAGCGGTGGCAACGGAGGGTAGTTGCTTTTGTACACGTGTGCAAGTCACGCAAATGGAGCTTCCCTCATTAAATTCCCCCATTTCATTATTTCAGCTGTCATTTTAAAAGAAAGCAATTAATGTACGGTGCCTCTACAATTTTATATTGAAAGCTCTTAAATAAAACAATGAAAATTCACAATTGAGAACCATCATCAGTTACTGAAACAAACATGTTGAGAATTAATGTTTTACCTGGAATAATTGCTTCTTTTTATCTTCTATACAGAGTAATTGGTCTTCCTGAAGAAGAAGATTGGCCTATTGATGTTGCCCTCCCAAGAAATGCTTTTGCTTCTCAATCCCCACAGCCCATTGAACTTCTTGTAACAGATATTGATGAACTGGGCAAAGACTTGCTGCTTGTAAGTATCTGTCATAGTAAAATTTTAGAAATAAGCAACTTAATACAGAACAAAAAAAGTCAGCAATATATGTAACTGTCTGTTGCTGAGCTGAGAAAAAATATGGAAGAGTCTTCTACAGCATCAAATAAAAACCAAAAGAGCTTGAAAGATATCAAAAAATATCCTCAAATATAAACTTTGGGATGAGATAAGAATCTCAAATCTAAAACTACAACTTCATCTTCACTACACAGAATAAACCAAGAACACCCAGAAATCACAAAATACTTTAAGGGAGACTCTGAAAAAATTACTTATTTGTTTGTTTTTATTATTAAACCCTATGTTGCCAAAGGCAACTTTAGGCTGTGTTATCCCAGAAGAGTGAAACTTTGGGTATAGAAAGGGTATAGATAACTGTATTCATCCACTAGAACTTCCTGTGGATTTTTTCTTCCCTCTCAGAAACAGCCTGCAGTATTAGGGTTTGGAGAATGTGAGACAGAATAAAAGATGGTGTTGAAAAGATCAGATTGGGGTATCCTTTGAGCCTTTCTTGAATTAATAGGCTTAGTTATATCAAAAAATCATATCAATAACTGAATGTGCTCTCTTTGCATTCTTAAATAATTTCATTATGACTGACTAAAACAGGCCCCTGCTGTAACATATCAATGCCATAACTTGGACTGCTATTGGTTTCTGTTAATATAAATGAAGGAATATTTTTATGATGTCTAGTTTTCCTAAGAAATATTTTAAAAGAGGATATGCTCCGTTTGAAAAAAATTAACAGTATTTGGATACTTTATTGGTGGCATCATGATTTTACCTCTGTAATTTATTCAACAAGTGTTGCAGCAAAATGGTTTTCTTTTTCATAGATCAAATTATACACATTAACAAAAAAAATCTGAGGTACAATAATTACAGTACTTATAATGAGATCATATCAATCAACATAAACTATCAAATTGTGCATTCAAAAATTTTTGTAATTTAATAACTTGGGTAATAACTGTACAGAATGAACAGTGCATGAAACAGCATGAAACTAAATATTACTCTTACAGTATATACATAATCATCTAAGAAGCTGGTGAACAGCTTAATTCTATGTCCCATACAATTGCAGAATATATATCTTTTTCTTGGTAGTATAATAACAGCTTCAGAACTGATGTGATCTTGTTGGGAATTTTTCTTAATACATTTATTAATAGTGTTAATGATAAAGTATAGTCATCTTCAAGCTGAATTTGACTCCTAGTGAGTCTTTACTTTTCTTGATAAAAGTATAGGACAATGATGGCTAATCTTTTCAGCCCAAGGAGCATGTGTGTACACGCATCCCCAAAATGCCCTGCACATGCACTTCACCTTGCGCGTGCATGCATGACCCCTGCATATGCACCCCTCCCCCGTGATGCACGGCAGAGACCCGAAGACCAGGTGGCTGGGAGGAGGCATGCACACATGCACAGCAGAGCTGAACTAGGGCAATGGCTCACATACCCTAGGTTTGCCATCATAGGTATAGACAATCTTTGACTTGCTATCACAATTGGGAGTGAAATTTTCATCGCTAAACAAAGATTGTTAAATGAGTTGTGCTTAATTTTGTGATTTTATTGCTCCAGTCATTAAGGGAATCTGGCTTTCCCTACTGACTTTGTCAGAAGTCCCCAGGAAAGATCAAAAATGACAATCATATGAAACCCAAGACACTTCAACTGTTGTAAATATATGCCAGTTGCCAATGGCCTGGATTTTGTCATGTGATGGTTTTAAGTGTGTGGACTGATGGTCACTGTTCTCAGTACCATTGCATCTTCAAACAGCTGTTAAATAGATGATTGTAAATTGAGAACTACGTGTATTCAGTTTATTGATTTTTCTCACTATTTATTGATTTTTCCAATCTAATCTAAGATTTTTTGGTTTTCTGTTGGTAATACTCATTCAAGTATTACCTGGACTTGATTCTGCATATTTTTTCCCCAATAAGAATAATTACATGCTGCTCCTCTTAAAAGCAGTGCTGATGACAATATAGACAAAAGCTTTGACTATATCTTTAAAAAGATCACTACCTAATAAATTTTTGCCTTTTCTTGTTAAGTCACTGGGTCAGCAGTAGAAAAAGTGAGTTGCTGAATCCTTCAGAATGTTGCCTGCTACTAATTATTTTCTCTATCTTATACAGAAATGTCTGACATTCAATCCTCTGAAGAGAATATCAGCTTATGATGCCTTAACCCATCCTTACTTTCATGACTTGGAGAAATGCAAAGAGAATACAGATTCTGATGTGTCCTCCAGTCAAAACTCCACAGAGATGAATTCACTGTAAGGCTTTATTAGGCTAACCTAAGGAGGAACAAACTAGCTTGATAAGATCACTGTTTAAAGGTAAAAAGCATCATTGTATGTCTGAAAACGTTCTTGAAGACTTCATGTAATTATGTAGTTCTTCAAAATGATGCTATGCCTCTCCAAGGGAAAAAAAACACAGTTAGGCATGTCAATACAATGCAAAATACAAAAACTTTTAATAGATTTCATTATAGCTTGGTATTAGTCTCCCTGGAAATCTTCAGGATGAAGAAGCTGTTGATCAGTTTTGCTGCCTTTTTCTTCTAGCATTGAATGATGCCACCATGGATTAGAAGAATTCAGAGTTTCTGCCAAAATATGACTTGATTTCTGTTTCTGGGTGCTGAAATTTGATGTGCCTCTCCTCTAAGGAGTTATGGTGGTAGTTTGTTTAGCTGTTTATTTTCTTGATCTTGAATTCAGAAATATTGTTGAAGTAATATTTAAAAGGGTGACATTGAACTATTGACTCTCTCTACCCTAAAGTTAAGAGAAAAATGTAAACAAATACATCTGGCTATTATAATCCTCAGGTTCCTTCCCTAATAAGAGATGGAAAATGATAACTTTTGTTGTGTCTGTGACTTAATCTTCAAATATTAATAATATACATATGGTAAAGGGAACAGGTGATTTTAAGGAAATTAATTCGTAGTGACCATTCCTATCACCTACTCAATTTATGTCAATTGCACAATATTTCATCTATGAAATGTTGCACAACATTATTTTCTGATACTACATTTCTATGACTTGGGAAATTATGAATTACAGATATATCATTTTCAGAATCAAGGATGAAATAAGAACAAAAATAAATGTTCCTATATACTTTTGTATATATATGAGCACTTAATTTTGCTTATCCACAAATGCACATATGTATACATAAACTAAAATGGCAACCTGAAAATATCTCCAAAATAAGCCCTGTTAGATTTAGTGAGGCACAACTGTGTATAGAATCCTTAATAAATTACAAACTATTCCCACTTATTTGGGACTGAACTCCCATTGAATCCTTTGTGAACTTCTGCACAGCACATACAAAAGAAAAAAGAAAAGAAAAAAAATCTGCAGTCCTATGCATTTCTCTCTTGAGGGTAAATTATTTTGAACAAAATGTGCTTTTATTCAACTGCAGATATATTTAAAGCTGGTCCTTTGAAATCTCTGGGACAATTGATTAAAATCCATAGGGATTATAATGGAAGTAATGTACTGAAGTACTGTATGGTGATGTAAACATGGATCTAGTTTACGGAGACTTAATTCTGAATAAACATGCATTGGAGTATGCATTAAGAAACCAGGTGCTTGTAGCTGACATTCAAGCCTGTATGTCATGATTGCAATTAACTCAGACATCAGACCATATAACCTTCACATTTGCTTCAAATTTCTTCCAATCTGACATTTAATATAATTCAATAAATTTTATTTTTCTATATGAAAATATTAGTAGACTGCTCTGCCCTGCTTTGCCTTTCACATTTGCTTTATTTGTAAGTCAAATTTAATGAGTAAGTCACACATGTTAGCATAAATATTTTAAATCTTGCATTATATGTCTGTATGCTTTAGAGTTTTTGTAAAAAAAAATAGAATTTTAAAAAGAAAATTTATTTTTGTAGTATGATTTGATAAAATATTCTTAATCCACGTCTCACTTGGTTGCCTCTAATATAGCTCCAGGGCAACATTAATGGTTGCAACAAATCAGAAGATACAGGTGCTACTGGAACTAATCAATGGACTGCCTTCTTATATGTTATAATTGCTGCTCTGCTATCTAATAATCCTTTTCAATTTACTAAGTTGTATCAACTATTTCTTCATAGTTTGAATATAAATTCCTGGAATAAGTTCCCAATATTTTTATGTATAATACTCATTTTATAATACATTTTATTTGTAGCCTATATAAGGGATGAAAAAGTACATGAATCCAAAAATTCAGCATTGCATTTGGTTTGTTTTCCTAGGTGGTGTATCTCAATATTTTTTTCTCAGTGGAACATAGGTGCATAGGACTACAGTTGTCCAAAGTACTAAACAAAACACCCTGCTATAGAAGTTTCTCACAGTTTGCAAACCTATTTCAAATTATTTTCCAGAAACTGAAACTCTGCTATGCTGACATTTTGCATTTATCTTGAACTTCTGTAGAGTAATACAATGACACTAATTGGTTTGTAGTTACTACTATTGTAATCCAGAATGAATTTAAGAGAATTTAATATTTTATGGGAATATAAATGAAATTATTTCAGATTAAGCAACAGCAGATATGTCATACTTCACAAATATGAGCAATTCAAGTAGTCTATTATATTTCCAATTTTTACATTGTGGAGATGCAGTGACCAAAAGAAATATTGAGGAACAACTTGTTAAAAGGCAGAGCTCTGAATGAAAAGCCAATATTGTAATCCCAATATTTAGTTAGGAAGGACAAACCTATCTTTAACCTTGGATAGCTGGTTTAATTCAAATAGTAGATAAATTAATAGTTGAATAGGTTAAATGTAGTTTCCTGTGTTCTTTAAATACGGTTTCTACTTTTCCTGATGAATCCTAGTTATTACATCTATATCATATAGTTCTAAACTGAACGTTTAATTGCTTCTTAGTTTCAAGATACAATCTTTACAAATATAAGAACGGTTGTTCTGCAATTCATGCTGCCAACTATGTGCAATAGAAATTATTCAACTGTATGTATATGTGTTCATTTAGGTTTGGCATAGATTTAGCTCAGGGAATACCTGCAGAATAATCTCTCCTGCGACCAGTTCAGTTACTTGGCTCTGACCCAAAGGACTTGCCTTAAAACTCAACTGGGGTTGCAGTTTCCAGCAGAATTTTTCACTTTCTCATTTCTGACCATAATTTCTTAGGATGTGACAGAAGATCCTCTGAGGAGTTTTGAGGTGGAAGTGACTCAAAACCTTGCTGCAATTTGAAGGTCATCATTTACAATATAGCTCTTTGGGCTGAAGAGCAGTAGATCGGATGCTGAGCAACAGTATTCTGGCAAAATTTTCTTGCAGCATGATAGGAGTCTTTCGTGTGTGTATTGTAACTTGCACCAGCTATACTATTCACCACCATACCATAAAATGTTTATTTTGTTTATGGGAATTGTTTCAGTTAGCGAGTTTCATTTTTAACAGGAATGTGGGGACATTAAATGTACCACTGTATTTAACATTATTCTTCTTTTCCTGGTCTGAATATATGCTTACATAGCAATTCAAAGTTTGCAGTCTAAAATAACATGTATTGAGTTCTAGCATCTTTGATTCTATTGCAAGGTTTTAAATTGAAGTTTATCTTTAGTAACTTCTATTTTAACCTCTTGGACAGCAGTATATCTCAAGCTGGTTTTGCTTGTTGTCAGCCGTTTTCACGACTATTCCTCTTGCTAAAAGTTATATCTCATGTATGTATTTTGTTACTTGTTTATATAAAATATGCATATATTATTCACATTTTATATTGTTCAGATTTCTTGGTTGCTAGAAATTACAATTACTTTAAAATGTAGGATAATTCAGAAAGATGCAACCTCAGATATCTTTACAGCTAACAATATCTTCTTTATGGCTTATAGATTTTCTTGTATTGCATAAAAATTCATCCAATAAGCCAGTACACACCACATTCAGTTTTAAAAAGTTAAGCATATTTACAGCATTAAAAAAAAAAAAAGCTTTTAGCAAGTGCTCCTATTTTAATGAGATTTGTTAGCATGGTTTGTGGTTTAGAAATTTTTTACCCTGCATGATATCAGAATAAATTAACTGCACATATTTTATTAAATCATTATAAACTATTTTATATTCATTATATTTCACTTAATTAATACATATAGATATAATTTTACTTGTGGAATACATGGAAGTGACAAACTAAATGGAATAAGTAAGAGTCAGATTTCAGAAAACAGTGGATGTTAGCGTGGAGAAATTTCAGATATACTTAAGAGAGACCTCAGCATACCCTATAATCAGCATCCATCTGATTATAAAGCAACAGGAAATAGCATGTAGGTGAGAGAACTACAAGTAGGGAAGAAAATGGAAATATGTTATCAACCTTCTTTTTCCAGCATAGAAACCAAACTGTTAGAAGTCTCTAGAATAGCAGGAGCTGCTGGAAGGCATTCAAAGCTTAAGTCTCCTTTGTCAGCTCACCAAAAGCTAATAAACTTATTTTTTTGAGATTATTAATCTCTAAAACCTTTTTTTGAAGACTGTTTTGATGTTGACTTTCATCCAGCAACTTGCTTCCTTCCTGGGATATTTAGTATATTGTGTTCATAATATTGTTAATTATATTGTCAAAAATTAATATAGTCAGCCAGTTGTATATTTAGCAAATACAAGCTTTTGAATAGTTTCAGTATACATTCTAAAGGATCTTGCAGGGAAAATATTATTTTATTGATTTTTCAAGTGTGCAGTCTGTTTGCTTCTTTTTATATTTATCTAATTACAAATTCTAGTGGAATTTTAGTATATAAAAATTAGAATTACAAATTTCTAGGAGCATGCGCAGTTCTGCTGCCTGCTTCCATTTTGATGAATATGTCTAAGTCATTCCAATAGTTGCAAATGTCAGAGTTAATAAACAGGCATTTTGCCTTCAGTCAATGTAATTTGGACTTTCATTTAGAACTGTTTACGTTGTTGCATTCATATAAATATTTTGGTCCTCCACTTGCCAAGTGGACATTTCACCTACTAAAATCAATGGCTCTTTCAAGTTCTAAGTTCAAGATTGGAATGTTTGATAATGTACATACTCACATTATTCACATTTATATATTTTTCATTATGCACTGTGCAGAAAATTCATGAAAAATTTGCAGTAAATTATCTACTTATTTGTGTTGTTTCTCATCCTTTTATTTGTAAGGAGCATCTTTTCAGTTAAAAGCATATAGAAAAACGAAAGTACAGCTCACGTCACAATTAGACTAAAATTGTGCTGAAGCACTGGGAGACTCAAGATAGAAAGTTCTGAATCGGGTGGGCAGAATAGTACTAGAGATAGGTAACACAGAACAAACAGGTTTGATGAAATACCAGAACTCAACTTAAAAATCATGAAAAAATATAGGCAAAATGAAGCTAACTGGCAATCAGGAAGAACTGATTTACCATCACAACATAGGAGAAACAGAAAATGATACAAAGCCATAGAAATGAAATCAACATTTAGTTTCACTTCAGAGATGTAGGCCTGAGTAGTAATTTTCAGTCTAAATTATGTCATTTAAAGCTTTAAATGTTGACTAAATAAAGCCTTTTTTGTCAACTCTTATCCTGATGACAAATCCTCTGGCTGCTGATGCCATTCACAATATATTCTTCATAACGCCAATGTAGATGGGTTTAACTTGACAATTTCCAATCAGTGCCTTCTATTTTTGAAGAGTATGCATTTTGAATCACAAGCTTTGATTTATTAGGATCTATTGTTTCTGCTATCCATTGGTAATGTTTTCCAGTTGCAGGTGTATCTGGAAAGATCAGTGAGGAGAAAATGACAATTTGTATTATGTCATCAAAGAATGTGAATATGATGAAAATACACATATTTTGATAATATTGCATTTACAATATTGATCTCATTATGGCTTCTTATTGTGCCTATGTCTGATGTGTGAAGATAAGAAATCAGCACGCCCTTTTTACAAAATATATACTACTACTTTTCTAAACTGGCTAGTGCCAGTTATTAGATCCTCATGTTATGCTAATCCATAAAATGGTTTGTTGGGTTATGTTACAGAAAATTGTCATTTTTTTTTGTAAATCATACTGCAACTTGTGTGAGCTAATTCAAGAAATATGTGAACCCTATTTGTGTATTTGTTTTAATGATTTCTCTGATGTAAGGTATCAATGGAATAGGACACCTAAAACAGTGGATTATATTTTTACACCTTTACTATTTGCTATATAGTATTCTTTGCATGTTGGAATACTTCTCTAAAATTATTTCTTTTTAGGTGCCTTAGTCCAGAAAGACTATTTGCCCTTTTACTAAAGCTGTTTAAATTGTGTACATCTGCTGTATATGCTCACTGTATGAGCAAAGAAGTTGATTTCTGGGGCTAGGTTTGTCCTCCTAAGAATATGACCATTCATTGATTAAATACTTTACTCAATGAGATTCTATAAGTTCAACATTATAACTTGAAATTCATTTTTTGAAAATTACAAAAATGTCTATACTCTCTATCAAAATTCATTTTTTCAGTACATGTCATTTAATTTTATTTTGTTACATAATCATATTTTTATGTTCTTAATATTTTGGAAATGCAGTTATACATGATTAGTAGTTTTCTGTCTGAAGTAAATTATATTTACTTTGATTTGAACTATCATCCTAAAGAAAGTTGTCAGTTTTAGAGTATATTAATGGGAATTTTATAAAGCGGCTTGATTATTAAGTTTCTGAGTCTGTATGGAACTTTTATTTCCATAGGCTTCTTTTCTGAGCAACACATTAATGCTCACACAGAGAGGAATCTATGCTTCCTTCTTCAGGCAAGAAAATGAGAAAAATTCTTCCCATAATTCCAGGCCATGGGTGCTTCAGTGATTATACATAGATTCTATTTCCTCACTCACTTGAGTAAGAGACAGCAGCATTATTCTTCAAAAATTACATTCCAGTAAATTGCAATTGCAATTATGAATAAAGACCAACTTTTTGTATACCAGGTATTCTGCACCCCGCTGAGAATGGGGTGATTCCAAAATGATAGAATGTGGTAGGGTCTCCATGGCCGGCTGATTCACTTCGTGGTATAAATGTTGATAGAATTATCCTAATGATGCAATTTCTCTAGCTCAGGGATGTCAACTTACAGCCCACAGGCCAGATGCATCATGCTCTGGCCGAGTTTAGCAAAAGGGGGAAGCCATATGTCATGTGACAACAAGAGTTTGACACCCCTGCTCTAGCTCAACTGCTTTGAGCTTTCAAGGCCTAGAATTAAACCTGAGGATTTTCAATCAGATGACTTTTCTACAGGATTACAATGCAATTTATTAGTTGGTTACAGTTTGAGGATTGTGTCCCTAATCAGAATTTCTCTTGAAACCCTTCCATCTAAACCAGTGAGATTTACTGTGGAGAAAATGTGTTTACAGTTACAAAAAAATGCAGTCTCAGGTTCTTGCTTAGTAACTGGCTGATTTAATGAAAACACATGGTTAGAAACTGCACTTAAACCCAGTTGATAGGGTCAACATTTATTTCCACCTTATTGTGTATCTGCAGTGTAAATGATTGCTATCTTAAATGATGTATGTTACAAGTTACTGAAGTGGATCTCTCAGCTACTTGGAGCTGAAATAAAATGTAGTATGTAGTCTTAAAATTAAAGTGTAGAGATCTGACCTCTTGCATTATTGTTTTTTTAATGTTCATTGTAGATTGTGAGCTGCCAATCTTATTAGACTAAAAGGTTGACAAAATTTTAAATAAATTACCTGAACGAGCTGCATAATATAATATTTGTATTTTGCCACTAAAGAGACAAAGCTTGTTGGATATAGTATTTTTAAGATCTTGTTTTGAAAAGAATATAGGTGAACTTGAAAAGTTTAAATAGAGTAAAATTTATAGAACAGTACAATGTAAAAGATGTTGTGGGAAATTAGTTACATTTAATTAGCTTCATTATTTCCTTTTTCTTTTTTGTAATCTTAGAAATATGTCCATGATTTCTGATAAATGTTAGCTTTGATAACTCTGTATATACAAATAAAAATATGTGACAATGATTTAATAATTCTACATATGTTGAATGGGATACCAAGGAAAAAACATTCTTCTATACTTCTAGACACAATCTATTCAACAAAAGATATTTGATTGAGGATAGTCAATACTAATATCTGCAGTTATCACTGCTGTTAGCAAAACAAAAGATGTGATATAAAAGAATAGCCTAATTGTTGAACTACAAATTATAACAGCACATTTCATATACTGAGCTGAAGTTCAAAAGCATCAGTTTCATGAATGATCCATGCTTTAATTTCAATAACAAATTATACTACAATATTAGACACCTGCTTGCGTATAAAGTTTTGGAGAAAAATTGTGGATTAAGGTAAGAATTGTTCTTCTCAAATCTTAGTTTCTTTTTGTTTTCTTATTATAAAATAAAAGAAGGCGAGAAGTGAAAGTGGAATATTTATGAATCTGTTAATTATTAGAAACTAGGGGCATTTATGATTTTAAAAAATATGAATGCAGTGTCTCTGCAACTAACTCTAGTTCAGCAGGGACTCAGTATGTTCAGAGATTCATTCTAAGAGGACATACTGATTAAACCTGAAATACATGGATGTTTATAAAACATTGACCAGCTTTTAAAATTATTTTATTCTGGTCATTAGCTTTCTTATCTCTACTTCCATACCATCAGTCCAAATTGAAAGCAATATAATTTTAGTCTTCCACAAAATCTGATGAATCAAAAAATTATTCTCAAGGTTGAAAAAAAGATTGTTAGAATTTGGCCTGAAGATAACATGGATTACCACTGCTATAAAAATCAACAAATGAAACTTTGCCTATGAAATCAAACCATCTACAAAAGAGAGTGATCATGTATCACAGAATCAGCCAGATCCAGTTGCCTTTAATTTAAAAGATGTGGGTCTACCCCAAATATTGCTACTACTGATAGTGTGCTGTGAATGGGAGAAAGTCAGGCATACTTTTCTGAGTAAAATCTTCCAAAACTGTAAGAATGGATCTGAACTCTCCAGTGCAATATAAGGGAGTATCATACCATCTAATATGTTTAGAACTTGGTGTCTGAGCTTAATGGGTCTTGTATATTATGCTGTTTAATCTGGAATTATTTTCTCTGTTCTATTAAACACAACCCTTAGAATTATGCCATTAGGACACTTAATATGAGATGGCAGCATATTAAATTAATAAATAGCGTCTGTCCTAATGAAGTCACTTTTATATCAAAAGCTATTTATGATTTTTGGCTAATTGCAATAAAAGTTTCCTTAAGCTGAAAATGGCACTTTCAATGGAGCATTAAATGAGATAAAAGATTACGCTATTCTTCAGTCATGTCCTGCTTTTGGGATAAGAGCATCATCAATCTAAAACTGCTTCAACTACTGTTTCTTTTCAAAGCTGCATAAATTGATGTAACATAGTTACTGCTGTTTCTCATTCAACTAGGTGATGTTAGATTACTTTGCAACAAAACATCATGGATCAAACTGCCTATGTTCTGCTCTTCAATATTTGTTACATCAAGAGGTTGTTTTAGAGTGTCCATGCTATACTATATTCCACAATTGTGACAGTGCTGAAATTCTGTGAACACTTATCACAAGTAGTTTTGTTAAACAAGTTTAGAAATGTACTGTATGAAACAATAACATTTATGCCTAGAACCTATATTAACTATTTTGAGATATTGTGTGTCACAAGATTATTGGTGGGCTGCATGGACTAATTATATATGTATCTCTACATTGCTTAGATGTCCATATTAGTAGATGTCATCAAATCTGCTAATTATAGAAGTTTTAAGAAAGTTTGATTAAAGATTTGAATGTTTAAAAAAAGATGTGCAGAAATATGATAATGCAGTCCTGTGTAGCTTGTCATACTTCTTTATGTCATGGAAATAGTCTATTGACAGGAAAAAGGTTGAAGACCACCTGCAAATGTGTTCACCTTCCTGTCAATTTTAAAGCAGGATTCCTTGATGTAATAAATGGACATTATGGGGAAGCAAGGGAAAAGTGATGTCACATGCATCATGACAGCAAGCAAATTACTCAAATTATGTCATTCATGGAGATGAATTGATGTTATGATACATTTGATATCATGATTTCTGTCAGATACTGAGGATATTACAACATTGCAGTTTATTTTCATGCTCACAGAAATGCAGATATTTAGAGCACAATCCTTTAAATGATTGTTGAGAACAAACTTTCCCTAGTTGAGTTCAACACCAGATATGTGGAAAGGAAACAGCCGAATAAGAGGTTTGGAGTTGCTTGTTAAATAGATTTTATATTTAAGTACTACAAAATAGATGAGTTGTTGATAAAAATGAGATGTTTAGATTTGCTGTTTGAGACACAGATATGGAACTGGATATTTTTCTGTTTGCAAAGTCAAAAAGTATGTACAATAGTTGAAGATAAGTATCAGTATGAGAAATTACTATTAAAACATTTCAAAATCAGGAATATTATTTTTTATTTTAATTAGATGAAAAGTATTTTGAAAGAAAGTATGTCTTCATATATTTTAGCTTTACTTTACTCAGCTTTACTTTTATAAACTTTTAACATTGTAATGCAAAATCTTCAAGTAAAGTATATTAAATAGATAACACAAAGTTTTCTTGTCTAATTTTATCACAGTTTTTTGAATTGTAGTCAGTCACACATTTTAACTCATGTTATAACACATATTTTCTTTTTGGTTTGTTTAGGAAGATTTCTATAGTAAGTAAGGTAAAGGTAGTTTTTTTATGTGTACAAATACATAAAGCATAATGTTCTTGTTTGCTGAATGTGTAACATCCAAAGTAGACCAATGAATTTCCAATTGAATATATTTTGCCACATATTTCTCAAATCATATAGAAATGATTTGTGTATATATACAACTAATTATTGCCTTTCCTTCAAAACATAACCATAGTCATCAACCCCAACAGAATTTTGTTGTTTGTGGAAATGAGATTTATACAATTCATTTTTTTATGAAAACTTTTGCTTCAGCTTTTGCTTCTCATGGAATTTCCACTTTTTCAGTTTTATTAAGTAATCCCAGATTAATATTATGTATTTATTTTCTTCAGGCATAATTTTTTTACATCCATTTATCCTCTTTGCGACTTTTTTGTAAGCTTTACACCCCTCAGGATTGAGGTTGTTGAGCAAAGTAGTCATATGAAATGTCAATGAAAGTTTTATTCAACAAATGAGATTCTTGTTGGAGTCTTATCTGTAAACCAAGAGGCTCAACAACCCAAGAAGAAAAAAATTATAGCAAATATACAATATAAGGACTTGTAAAACCCACTATGTGGAAAAGATGTGCAGAATTTTAGCATCCATCATCATCATCAATCATGAACACTAAGTAGCAGTGAGAACAGAACGAAAGCAGATTTGAGCAAGCGCAACTAGAAATGACCCATGACCACCCTCATATATGATTGTTCTAAGAGAAAGGTAGACAACTGCAATTTTCAGTAAAAGCAGCTGGAGGACTGGGTCTGGATTTTGCATTTTACTTTTCTATATATCTGGTGTTTCCCCCCCCCCCCCTTTCTTTAAAGAGATTGGAACTTTCCCTGTTTTTATTATCTCAATCTCTCCTGCAGTCAATTTGTTATGGAATATCTACTTCTTTTTTCCTTAAAAAGAACTAACCACATTTTGTTGTGAAAATCCAGCTATAATACAGATTTGGACATTAAAATGAAAACAAGAACAAATCAAGATTTTGACTATTATACATAATATATTCTTTTTAATGTCGCTATAATGCCGGCTAAAGTTTTTTCATCATGGTACTGTAAAGTTAATAAGGTCTGAGGCCTTGCTTATTCACTATGCAGTGCAGTTTAACATGTATATAAATAAAAAACAAAATGAACACTGCCAGGAGAATGAATCCACAAGTCTTCAATATTTGTCCCAGCTTTTTTCTGAAAAGAACAGAAAAGAAAAGCTCATGAGGAAATCTTTGCTAAATCACTCTGTCCACGAGCCTTTCATTGGCTGGATATTTTCCAAACTATATCATCTACCGGTATATTCAATTGAACCGTGTTAGGAATTGTAGCCCAGTGTATCTTGAGGGCATCAAATATAATCTCAAGTGTTTCTCAATAGGGCACCAGATGGAAAGGGCTCAAATTCCTGATATATTTTGGGATTTACTGTGATGGAAAGTTAAGCATCAGGCTGAAAGGAGGACTATAGTGGCCTCAAAGAGCAATAATTAGATCACTTTGTGAAAGAGCACTTAGTTGAAATGTAGCATCAAGCATGGAGAGGCATGACTTGGAGAAAGAGTGAATCTTAAGAGGGAACCTTTCATTCCCAATCCAAACATTTTAAAGGATAGGGACTTTTCAAATATTTAGAGGAAACAGAAGGGAAATATACTCAAACCAGATCAATTAAATATCTATGATTACAGTCCATATTAGTTAGAATAAGACATACCTGCAACACAAGCTCAGTTTGTCTAGTTTATTCCTTAAAGTCTGGAAGCCATGGGGGCAAATAACAAAGAAAACAGTAAGTAAATAGATTTTCAGGCACATTTATTGCATATAGTCATTGCCTAAATTACATGATCTTAGCAAATAATTTGATGGTTCAAATTCTGATTACCAAACATACTTTGAGTCATTTAAGTATCTCTCATCCAACTTGGCAATATTAACATAGCACTATTCTCTTAAATATAAGTTTTAAAATATGAAATTCTAGATTTCACATATGTGCAAGAGGCCCTGTGATAATCTTCACAGATTTTTACTTCTAATTCCTCAGAAATTGCTTTTGCATTCCTCAATTTCTCAACTGTTCAAACTTTTTTTATCTTATGACCAACCACTAGTAATTGAATTTTTCTCCACTGTTCTCTATAAGTAAGCATTGCTCAATCTTTTTAACCAGAACAACTCAGAAAATAATTTTTAAATATCAGTGAATGCCTGAATAAAATATATGACTTCTACAGCTGGCATTACATGGTGCACAAAGTACCGTGTTTCTCATATAATAAGGCCGGGTTGTTGTTTTTTTTGAGCCCCCCCCCCCACCAAAATGGCTAGGCCGTCTTTTCGGGGGTGACTTAATTTCCCTCCTCTTGCATCTTCGGGCGGGCGGATGGCAACGGTTTGGATTTTGACCTTGGCGTTGGTGGGGCACTTCGTACTGGGGTCAACGCAGGCAGCACCATATCTGGGTCTGCAACAAAAGTACTTCCTAACAGCAAGCCCCCCACCATTCCCCCCATTTTGCATGTTTTAATATAGGCCTTAATTTGGGAGGAGGGGCTTGCTTTCATGACTATAAAACATGCTGGAACTTCCTAATGGGGGAGGCCGTATTGTTGGAGAAACAGGGTAATATATATTATTTACCCCTAGCCATCTCGTGTAGAATTCTATATTATAATCTCACATGAATTCCCTAGCCATCTCGTGTAGAATCTAAGAAAGGCCGCTCTAAATTATCTGCTTGTGTGGCTACATTTCTGAATTCCCAGAACAGAAAGGGGATTCTCCATGTCCTCCACAGGATCCATTTACTGATGTATAAATCATTCTTTTGATAGCCAAATAATGCTGTCTAAAGGTAATGTTTCCATCACTCCTACAGATTGGAAAAAAGAGTAATCACTCTCCATAAGTGTAGGATCTCCAGTCCTTGGGCTTTTGAATTTAAGTTTCAAAAGCAAAAGATGCAGTGTTATATTATACCTCTAGTGAGGAATATATCAGGGAGTTTTTTGTTCCTCATTTTGAGTATTCTCCACACCAAAGATGGGGCACAAGAAACCATTCTTATGTTTTTAGTTCAACTCCTAATAAACATAGGCAGCCAAGATGAAAGATACTTAGGCCATCACTGATGAGCAAATGATGGGCCCCCGTGTTCCTTATGTGCACCTAATTAGGAATATTTGTACAAGGTTTTACAAAGGAATTGTTTCCAAATGATGGAAGGACTTAAAAATTTATATTCCAAATTACCATTGAGCACTTGGTAACAAATCAGGAGGAGCCTGGTAGCGATTCTTCTAACATTTTGCATTAAAAGGCATCAGCTTTCATGAGCTGCAGCTCACTTTATCAAGCACTTTTTTATACTGAGAATCTTCCTTTCTCATTCAAACTCTCCTTTCTGTTGTTCATTTGGGGCTTCAACTATTTTTTATTTAGGTCTATATTTTTAACCTTTTAGTTTAATATAATTAAATTCCAACACTGGATTGAATCTTTTTTTTTCCCTTGAAATTCATTTTATGCAAACATTTTCTATGACTTCTTTCTTTCCAAGTTGCCCCTTGAACATAGCTTGCTCTTCAGAAATAGAAACAAAATAATTTCCCTTTTGGTTCAATTCATGAAGAAAAGAGAGAGATAAAAATCCCAAGAATAATTAAGGTAAAGGTTCCTGTCACACATACATGCTAGTAGTTTCCAGCTCTAGGGGGTGGTGCTCATCTCCATTACAAAGTTGAACAGCCAGCACTGTCCAAAGACATCTCCATGGTCATGTCGCCGGTAGGACTAAATGCCAAAGATGCATGGAATCCTGTCACCTTCCCATCAAAGTGGCCCCCATTTTTCGACTTGCATTTTTACATGCTTTCGAATTGCTAGGTTGGCAGAAGCCAGGACAAACAACAGAATCTCACTCCGTTATGCGGTGCTAGGTATTCGAACCACCAAACTGCCGACCTTTCTTGATTGACAAGCTCAGTGTCTTATCCACTGAGCTATTGCATCCTTCAGGAATAATTAGCCCACCCTTAATATAGATATTTATGTTGGCTGTTCATATACCTGTTTTTCTTGAGAAGAAATTCTTTTGGAAACAGGTACTTTTGTCGTCCGTATTTTAGGATCTTCCCCTCCTGTCATCTCTTTGAATATTTTGTCCTGCAGACCTTGAATAGATGCTTTAAGCCATTCTTCCACATTTAGATGGGATGTTTCAGGCCCTCCCTCTTGGAACTGATTTAGGGTTATATCAAGCCATTCCTTTACATATGGCATGGATTCTTCAGGACATTCCACCTGGATATTTTGTATAGATTCTTGGAGCCATCCCTCCAGGTTGTTTCTGGCTCCTTCTGAAGACTCTTGCTTGAGTCTTTTCAAAGATGTTTGCAGCCATGCTTGAATACCTGTTCTGGATGCAGTAGAAACATGCTCTCTGGAACTTGCTAAGTTTGCTTGCAGCCATCCATTCCTCAAACTTCTTTCAGATAAAGCAGGCTCTATCTGAATCACTCTCTCCCTGCTGTATCCCAGGCTGGCTTTAGAGGATTGCTTTTTGAAATCCTGAATGCCTTTAATTGATGCTTCAAGCCATTCTTGGGGATCTAGATGTGGTACTTCAGGTCCTTCTGGTTCAAGCTTATTTATAGACATTTCAAGCCATTTTTTGACATCTTGTGTAGCTCCTTCAGAACTTTCCTGTTCCAGGTTTTTCAAGGATTCTTGAAGCCAATTTTCCAGAACTAGGTGGGGTGCTTTAGAAGATGACAGGCTTTCTAAAGATTTTTGAAGCCACTGTAATATATTTTCCAAAGGTTTTTCAGAACATTGCTTCTTAAGGTCCTCTGTTGATTTTCCAAGCCATCCATTATATATGCTGTCTTCAAATTTTACCTTTGACTTCTTTAGATCCTGAATGCTTTTAATAGATGCTTTAAGATATTCCTGAGTTCCTGAATACAATTCTTCAGGTCCTTCCTCTTCCAGATTCTTTATAGATAGTTCAAGCCAATTTTTGGCATCTTGTTTAAATGCTGCAGGACTTTCCTCTTCCAGATTTTTTAAGGATTCTTCAAGCCATTTTTTCAGAACTGGTCTAGGTTCTTCAGAAGCTGAGAGACTTTCCAAGGATCCTTGAAGCCATTTTAAAATACTCTCTGCTGGTCCTTCAGAATATTGGTTCTTCAGGTTTTGTATTGATTTTTCAAACCATCCATTTCTTAGGCTATTTTGAAAAGGTATATTAGACTTCTGTAAATCCTGAATGCCTTTAATAGATTCTTTAAGCCATTCCTGAGCATTTAAATGAGATGCTTCAGATCCATCCTCAAGGTTATTTACAGATGTTGCAAGCCATTCTTTGGCATTTTGATTAGATGTTTCAAGACTTTCCTCTTCAAGGTTTTTCAAGGAGTCTCTAAGCCATTTTTCCAAAACTGGTTCAGGTTCTTTAGAAGATGACAGACTTTCTAAGGATCCTTCAAGCCAATGTAATGTATTTTCTATAGATATTTCAGAACCTTGCTTCTTCAGGTTTTCTATTGATTTTTCAAGCCATTCCTTTTTTAAGCTACCTCGAGATTCTGACTCATATTTCTGAAGATCTTGAATACTTTTAATAGATGCTTCAAGCCATCCCTCCACATTAATTGGGAGTGTTTCCGGCCCTTTTTTTTTAAGATTATTTATGGATATATCCAACCATTCTTTTACATCTTCCCTGGATGCTTCTGGACATTCTTTTTCAAGATTTATCACTGAAGCTTTAAGCCATTCTGACAGGGTGTGTCTTGATATGTTAGAGGAATCCTCTTTCAGGTTTTTTAAAGATTCCTGAAGCCATTCCTGTATATTTTGCCTAGATTCTTTTGAATGTTTGATTTTGAGACTGTCTATGGAAGCTTGAAGCCATTCCCTTTTTAGTTCATTTTCCAGCATTTGAGGTTTCATCTTTTCAAGACATTCTTCTGGTTTTTCAACATCTGCACTTGTTTGCCAGATAGTCACCAAGCATTTTTTGTATTCTTTGCTCACAAGTGATAGTAACTTGTCTCTATACATCAATGACCTACAACAGTCCTTTCTTAGTGCTCTCTCTCTAGAAAAATCGGAAGATTACATATGAATCTCGACCAACAAATATCTAATTCGCATATGACAACTGTGCTCTGGATCTCAAGTTTAGTTTTATTTATTCACTTATATCCTAATTTTCTCCAATGTAAAAGAAATGTAAGGTGAACTCTCATATTTTAAACTTCTTAACACTCCTTTTCAAATGATACAGTAATATCATTTTAATTAAAAACCCAATAGCAGTCTAATCTAGCAAAAAGAAACCAGATGTGATATGTGTTCTTCTCCATTCTTTTTTGCTTACAGTATCTGAAAGTCTCCATGTATAATGTTTGTTATGTATTGTGGAGCTGAGGAGAATTTAATATGAAATTCTGGAAGGGAAAGTCAGTCTATTTAAAAATGGTCACCTGTTCAGTTTTTCCTCAAACTTTTCACACAATTGCTGCTTCTTCCAACGTAGGCAGCGAATAATATCAGTAATCTGCTTTTTCTCACAGTGGAGCTCTTCTATATCCATCAACAGATGAGAAATTATGACTTTCTTTCTGTAAAATATCAATAGTGAATATCAATGAAATATCAATAGTGAAAATAATCCAATTCATTTTTACTTGAATTGATAAGCTTGTTTTTAAATTAAAAAATATTAAACATACCATTTTATATGTTTATTGTTATATATATTTATATATTTTAATTATAACAGATAACAGATAATCAAAGTTGGAGGGGACCTTATAGGTCATCTAGTCCAACCCCCTGCCCAAATGGTAGTCCAATTTCTTCTTGAAAGTCTCAAGAGATGACGCTCTCACAACTTCCGAGGGTAAACTATTCCATTGGTTGATTGTTCTCACTGTCAGAAAGTTTCTCCTTGTTTCCAGGTTAAACCTCTCCTTGTTTAGTTTCCATCCATTATTCCTTGTCTGGCCTACAGGTGTTTTAGAAAGTAGCTTGACCCCGTCCTCCCTGTGGCAGCCCCTCAAATATTGGAAGACTGCCATCATGTCTCCCCTGGTCCTTGTCTTCTCTAGCTTAGCCATGCCCAATTCCTGTAACCATTATTCATGTTTTAGTCTCCAGTCCCCTAATCATCCTAGTTGCTCTTCTCTGCACTTTTTCTCATCTCAACATCTTTTTTTATAATGTGGTGACCAAAACTAGATGCAGTACTCTAGATGTGGTCTTACTAAGGCTGTATAGAGTAGTATTAGTACCTCACTTGATCTTGATTGTATCCCTCTGTTAATGCAACTTAATTCAGCTTTGCTATTTCTATTATAACAGCTAGAGGTCTATCCTATGCTTTATTGATTTATTGGAAAAAATCAGAAATGCTCAGTAAAAATGGCAAATCAGTAAATCTTTCCAAATCATAGCTGTATTTCCATTATAGTCTTTTAATGGATTGGATTAGTTACCTCAGCATTCATTACCTCAGCATAAATGCTCAGCATTTATATTTATAAAAGTTGGAGTATTTAAGTACAAGTTAATGATCTTTACTTCAATATTTAGCATTACTTAATCTATTAACACAGGCAAAGATTTTTTATATTTTTTTTCTTTTACCTTTCATAAACGGTGAAACCAATTCAAAAGGCTTTCCAAAAGCAATACAAAGTTATGGATGAAAGGTATGGAAAAATGCCAAAGCATCAAAATATCCCAACAAGTTGCTTTCTGACAGAAAGCCTTTTAGGGAACAAGGCCTTCCTGACATCAGATAAAGATAGATCTACATGTTTAAACAGCCAGATGTTTTTCAACAAGTTGAAAGGAGTCACCTCTTATTCCCCCCCCCCCCAATGTTCATCTGGGCATTGTAGCCAAGCACAGAATATTGCATGATAGATGCCCAGGGGAAAAATATAAAAATAATTTAATATGATATTCTGGAAGAGTAAGTCGGGATTGCTCTCTAGAAATTTCTCACCTGTTAAGTTCTTCTTTAAGGTATTTATTGTCTTTCAAGATTTCTTCCTTCTCTCCGCCTAGTTTTTCAATCTTGCATCTGAGAGACAAATTCTCTCTTTTCAGCTTGTATACCTGTAATGCTTCATCTGAAATATTCCTTCTGTAAAATATCAAGGCCAGAGTGAAATTAGCCTATTTAGCTTTTTTACTTGCGCCATCAAACTTTTTTAAAATTTAAAATAATTTAAAATATCTGATAGTGTCTTTTGCTATATATATCCTCACATTTTAATTAATTCAGGGGTGCTATTTCTATTACATTAGTAATTTCTTCATATAGTTAACTGTGCTTTAAAGATTTATTGGATATTTTAGAATTGCTCAGTAAAGTGACAAATGAGTGAATCATTTCAGACTGGAGTTATAATTCTGGTATTATCTTAAAGAATTTGATTAGCTACTTCAGAATTAAGGTTAGCATCTTTATATTTATAAAGTTGGATTATTTAAGTACAAGCTAGTGAATTTTACTTCAATATTTAGCATTACTTCACCTATTAATACCTCTGAGTCTTTAGATGAAAACACATTTTCTTTCTTACATTCTACAAAAGGTGCAAATCAATTCAAAATAATTCCCCAAAACAAAGAGAAGCCATAGATGCAGAATACAGCTCCCAAATGCCAAGCTGTCAATTTAGCATCTTGCTTTCTCATCAGTTAAGACACTATCTTGTCTGGCAAATAGTATAAGTCCACGAATCAAATTTGAAATTATGTGAGATGCTACATTAAAAAAAAACAACTATTGCTGTTTCTAGATTTTCTTTCAAAGCTTTGCAGTTTTGACTATCACTCTTCTGATGTTAACAGGAAGATTGATGAGAATGAATTTCTAAGGGCTGAAATAGGGGGAAACTGAGAACTGCAGAGTAGAAATTAGGAAATGCAATCACAGATCTCTTGAGTTATAAATGATTTGGCCCTGAAGATGCCCTGTGAAGAGATTGATGATGACTGATACCCATCTGAGACCATCTCTCCTTTTTTACTATTGCTTTAATCGAACACAAAGTCTCTGGAAATGAAAGCTTTTTAGGGTACGAGCAGAACTGAGTTGTTTCTGGAGATAAAGAAAGCTTCAGATGCTTGGAGAGCCAGAATTTTTTCAACAAGTTGAAACGAGTCCCTTCTTATTTTTAAAAATATTGAAAATATTTGAAAATATTGGTCCAAGCAATTAGTTAAACCTAGAGCATTCCATAGTCTATGTTCAGGAGGAAATACTAAATTGAATTTAATGTAAAATTTGAAAGAGAAAGTCAGGAATTCTCTCTGAAAGTTTCTCACCTGTTAAATTACTCTTTAAGATGTTTCTCTTCAGGGTTCTTCCTTCTCTCCATCTAGTTTTTCAACCATGCAACTCAGTTTTAATTTTTAAATTTTTAAAAAATAATTTCTATTTTGATGTGAACAGAAAGACCTTGTCAAATTTATGGTTGTGACCTTCCAAATTCAAAGGACTACAGCCAAGTCCATTTCATTATTCCAGAATTGCCTTGATTAACCATTCAGTTAATATTCAGCTAGAACAAAACCCTGCCAATTATTTTTAGTTGTGAGAAATTAATAATTACCTTATCTTTAGCAGAGATAAGTTCCTCCTTATTTCTGCTAAAAAATTTCAACTCTTCAGTTCGAGAGTTATAATTCCCATGAATGTGAAGATATTCTTCACACTCAACTATCAAATTGCATTATAATGCCAAACTCTCTGAAGTTCTCTTGCTGAAGTTCTGATTACCCAATGATAACAACTTCCTGGATGAAGTTTTGATTACTACATAACATATTCACAAAATAAACTCGGTGATCACTAAGAGTCAACACTGACTTGATGGCAGATCATTAATCAAGATAATAAACTACTGATTACAAAATACTTTTCAGAAATCAAAAGATATGTAAAATGTTTGTGGGAGGTGTATGATTTAGAATACTTATGTCCTATGTTTTAATATACAATTATTGGCCATTATTACATGTTATTTTATAATTTATCATCTCATTTAATTGGAGTATATTATATAATTCGGAATATTCTCTACTCAGATATACAAATAACAATATACAGAGTATTTAAAACAAGTAAAATTATTTTTAATCTAACATATTTCAGTATGACTTATTTGGGAAATTAAATATCTTTCTTCAAAACTCCTGGGACATTAAATAATTCTGTTTCACTTGGATTTAATCTCATTATCACACTATAAATGATTGGCATAAGTTCAACTTTGGTATTTTGTGAATATAAAGTAACATGACACAAAATCCAAGAACTCTGGGCAACTGAAAGTATTTTCAACTATGCCAAAACTTACCTAAAGTCCTGCAGTGGAGCATACTTCAGGTGTTCTTCCGGTTTTATCTCCATCAAACTTCTTTCAGTTGTAAGACGATCTTCCTGTAATATTAACAAAAAACACAGTTTAAAAAAAACAAACTTAACTTTCAGCAATTAAGGACACTCATTTTTCAAACAACAGTTTTCTCGTTGTGGGGGAGTAAACCAATGTTTCTCCACCCTCAAATCTTAGATGTTAACCAAAACCTTGGCTTCTTAAATTCTGCAGTTTCCTAAAAGTAGACACCTACTGACCACAAGATTTATTTTGAAATTGCTCTGTCTGTATCGACAATTGACACTTAATACAAACTGTGTAGCTGCAGTGTATGCTAGCATAACTTGCCTTTTTCTTTTTCATCTCCTACTTTTTATAGCTGCTGGGATGGAATATTGAACTGCTCACTATTTTGAGGCATTTTAGTCATTTCAATAAAGTTGTATATTCCTTAACTAATTATTTCTGAACAATACACCCCTTTTCTCCCACAATTACAGAAGCAAAAGAGGAGAAAATCTTATTCTTGATAAGTTCATTTGCAATCTTACAACTGTATCGAGTTGCATTGTAAGTCTTCTTCCAAAGCTCATCAGCAAATCAATATTAAATCACATTGTTCCTTTTCTTTAGATTCACTTTCTGAAAATGAATAAATCTGCAATATTCTGGGTTTAAAATCATGCCAGGGACCAGAATTAAACTGATTTCAAAGGAAAATTTGCATTAATAACTAGATGCAGAATTGCAAACTACATTAATAAGTGATTTATTTTCTCAACTAAAAAGATATTGATTTATCAGTTATATGATGTTTTCATCTATGTATCTATATCTATTTGTCTGTCTATAATCATCTATCATGAGAAGGGGAAGGGGGGCTTGAGCTAAATATGGTGGGGAGTAAATACTGTTGTCTTGCCCTGTGAGGTTATCTTTACCTCTTTGTGTGCTCAGATCTTGATCTTGGATGGTGGGTCCAGGTCTGGAAATTTCTACATCTTGAGAATATTTTTATGGTTTTGATTCAATTGCTGTTATCTGGCAATTTTCTAGCAAGTGACTATTTGGTCAATTTCAATCCAAAGGTGAACATGGATGAAAAATTTTTAGGAGTCTTTTGTTTTATTGCTTCGGGTTCAGGCAGGTTAGTGAAAGTGAGTGGTTTGGCTGGCAAGGATTGTGGGGACTTTGCCTTCTCACATTATCACGATCCCAGGTTGCTCTATTTGTATCATATTGACAACATTAAATTGTTATTAACAGTGAAAACAGCTTGTTTAAGGCCATGCAATAAATCCATGATTACACTGGGGTATGAACCCATATATTACTCAAACATCAAAATGGGTTATTAATCTTATGTGGGCTAAACCAGCAATTTTATCTTATTTTGTTGCAACAAGTTTTAATCCGAGAAACAAGAAATAGGAGCAGATCTCCTAAACAAATTCAAAGTCAAATAAACATGTGGATTAGTTACAATCACTCTGTTCTTGAGTTGAGGCCTGATCTGTTACAGTTCCATGAAAAATGGCATAAAATGAGAAAGCCTAGTACTGCCCCACTGATTTTCAGTGTTGGGATTTGTAGTCATTTAAAGCTTCCTTCTGTCTCCCAAACTGCTTTTTGGAAAAAAGAGCTAAAAATTTCAAAATCTGTGTGAGGCCATCTGGTCTTTGCAAAGGCCACTTTTGCAAGAAACAATGCTAACAGAATACATCCTCCAAAAGTGAAATGTATTTTCTTTCTTAAAACTAATCAGTCCTATATGAAATATCACTGCATTTCTCAGTTATGTGTACTCAAAAGATAAATTGCTTACCTGGTAGTGACATTTGGTAGAGCAAGAATCATGGCATGCCACTTCCTGCTGGATCACATGTGTTGTAATATCTTCCTGATGTCTGGAAAACTGATAGTTGTGTGATCTTGAAGTATGTAACTTAAAAGCAATTACAGTAATAAAGATTAATAAAATATGCTATAAAGCATATTTTTACAAAAAAGTTCATTTTTTTTGTAAGTAGATTCTGCATCTCTAAACCATTTCATTATCATTGTTGATGTTATTGTTATCACACACACATGCACAAAGGCACATCGGATTTATCATATCAGATTTATCTCCTCTGTCACTTTCCTGGTGGCATCAAGAATAACCAACCAGACTTGAAATGATATCAACTCAATGGAGTCTATAAATTAAATGTCTCAGGTAAATTTGTTTAAGTTGAATAGTGTGGACATACTATGTAAAATTGATTGATTGATTCAGTTTGCATACAATGCATTTCACACCAATGAGTGGCAAGCAACTATAAAACCAATGAAAATGTAACATTAATTGTGAGGTTATGTTTGCATGACACTTTTCCTTCATTAAGAAGTATTTCTTCAAGGAGAAATATTTCATAGTTATGAGAACAATTACTTAATTCTGTTTTCCATAAACTTCTATATGTCAGCACAGAAGATGACGTTAGTCTATACTCTGTACTCCGAGGTACATCATTAACATCCATGCGTGTCAATATATGTACACTCTTGGGCAACTCTTAATTGATTGCTCTAGATGGACATTAGGGGCAAAAAAGTTGATTCACCCTGATGTGGAAAAAGAAGAATCAATGAACTGTATTGCTGTGACCTAAACTTTTGAAAGAGAACATTGGATGACGACATGCAGTGCCTTTAGAGCAATCAGCCTTTAGAAGGAGTGCTGAGTAGGTTATGGTACCCTGAGTGATCCAAATTGGGTGAGTGGATGCAACTTATCCATTAGCCTTTGCCATCATGGAAGCAAGGAAAGCTGTTGGAAGTGTTGGGGAAGAAAGTAAAGAAAGTGTGTATTGGGGGGGGGGGGGAGATGAGTAATCAAGGAAGGGAAAGAAGAGGGGAATTTTTTTTGAAAGTTCCTAAAAATGGAGAAACAATAAAGATCCTAAACTGGTTTTGTTAGACTCTGGAATTGAAAGTTCTGTTATTTAATTATTTCTGTTAGGCAGAAAGCAAACAGACCTTTGACTGGGAGGCTTCAATTCTAGAGGGAAGAGACAGACATATTAGCGCACAGGCAAAGACCATCAGGTCCCCTGTAATCCCCCAAGAAACAATATCCATTTCCAAAGACTTTTGAAACGGGGATTATAGACATTTTAGCAACTTAGAAAAGGAAGGTATTCCAAATAAATAAATAAACCTCTTTAGTAGCCCCCTAATTACTCTCAAAACAGAATGAGATTTCAGAGCATTAATCCAAGAAAGTACACAGTAGGTTTTGGACTTCATGCCCCCTTTAATTTCTTTATCCCCAGATCAGGAAGTTTGGCTTATTAATGGGGCATCACAGTGGGAGGAACGGATATGACAGATCTCTTAGCTGTTTCTATCACAAGCTTAAAATTATGCGCTGCTTTACTAAATTATTATAATACACAAGAGGAAGAATTAATGGCTGCCTAACAGTTACTGCAATTACACAACAGATAAAGAGGGGAAAAGCATCTGCATAGTCACAGACAGTGAGTATTGGCATTGTCCATTATAATACCAGGAAGTGTCAGCTTAAGGCAAATTGGTAAAAGATACAGAAATAAGGCAGGATTTGTGTAGTACCTGTCAATAAACCTGAAAAACTCCATATACTTGAATAAGGCTCACTCTGGTTTAATAATTGGCTTTCTGCAGAGAAGTAGAGATAGATGCCCGTACAAAAAAAGATGCCCAACAGGTACCTGCACCAAGTGACCAGTGACAAAAATAAGGAGGAAAGGGGACTACACATTAAAAAATGCATTCCATTTTAACACCTTGAAGATGAACATTGTTTTGATTTGCAAATAAATAATCTAATCAAAAGGACTAAATATGATATACCTCAATACGTCTCCTTGCTTCTATTAATGTTGTTGATGATGAACCTTTAGATAGTTCTTTCTGCAACATTAACAAAAATGCTGTTTTAAAAAGACAAACTTACTGTCAGCAATTAAAGACACTAAATTTTCAAACAATGGTAGTGAGGTGATGCTAACCATTGTTTTCCATTCTCAAATCTTATGTGCCAGCTGATACCACTGGAATTTAAATTCTGCACCCTTACTCCTTAAATTATTATTGTTTTCCATTATGGGCATTTTTCTCCCACAATCACAGAAGTAGAGAGGAGAAAATCTTATTCATGCTGAATTCATTTGCAATATTAAAACTGAAGTTCAACAAGCTCTAACTTGGACTTGAACATTGCACTTATTATTAAATTTATCTTGTTCCAGTTTTTTATTTGAAGTACGCTTAACCAGCAATATAAAGTGACTAACTTTATCCATAGGGGGAAAAAAATCTACGAAATGAACAAGTGTAATATATGTACAAATTTACCTCATTTCCAAAATATCTTCATATTATGGTCACAACTTTATGAAATTTAGATCAGTTTTATCATTTCTCTCAATAGTGATAAATTGTAAAATACATCCAAATTTTATAGAATTGTATCCCCTGTCTCTGATTTTATTATTTTATTATATTATTATTTTTCTGAGGTAGCAATCAGAGAAGATGTATTAATCCACTTCTCAATTGTTTCTTCTTCTTAATTACTAGTTCAGCTGCTAGTTAAATCAACTATTTTTAAGCTTGAGATTTAATCTTTTAATTCAGTGCAGCAAACTTACGTCCGTGAAGCACCAAATTCTTTCTTTACTCTTGCTCCTTACCTGCCCAAGCATTTTTTGTCCAAATCATATTGTTTTTTCACATGATCACCATAAGTGAAAGAAACACCCTCGTTTTGATAAACTGACCAACAGTTCCAAGAATAACTGGAGTCAAGTGTATAATTTTTCACTGCTCTTCTTGCACTGAAAATGAAGTTAATCTGCCCAATTCCCATAATTCCTGCTAATATATTTGTTGTGGCCTGCCAGTGGCTGATGGAGTTGACAGCAGAGTCGGACAGCGAAGAAATTGGGGAGGAACCTGGGCCAGTCTTGGAAGCTGAGGAAGGCTCGGACGAGGGCTCTGCATCAGAGGCAGAGATGGGGCCAGGGCAGGCTGGCAGTCATCAGCTGCCTTTGGGCTTGGACAGCAGTGAGGCAGGGGAGCTTCTGGAACCGGTTCCCAGGCTATGTGGTGCACAGAACTGCCAAAAGGAGGGAACAATTAAGAACCCAGGGTCGATGTGGGAGAATGGCCCTTCCTATATGGATTAAAAGAAGTGGAAAAGGGGAGGGGGCTTTTAGTAGGAAACAATTCATTCATTTGTTTGTTCGTTCCAGCCTTGTGAAGAACTATGTATTTAACTTAGAGGCTCTATGCCCAGCCCTTCAGTGTCACACTGCATGTGGAAATATTTACTGGGCAGCTTTCCAGATAGATAAGGTTTGAGCTAATAATTATACTTTTGCAAGACTGTTTGCCAGGCCATTGGCTAAATGTGAATGCAATACATTCACATTCATTTAATAAAAGAGGTTTTGCCAGAACACAGAGTTGCTTAGTGCTTTTTGGGGAAGCCTAGGACAGAACATTATTTCCCAGAATATATTGATCCTTTTTCCCCCCAAGCTAGATTGGATGAAACCTCCATACTTCAATGGAATATCTAACATTGGATTATTACTCTTTCACCATGTTCTTTATAAATAAAGAACTTTTCTGAAATACAAAAGGATTAAAGGGGATACAATCTTGAATAAAGAGGAATGGGGCAGAAGAAAGCCCTTCTACTATAGCCTCAAACAGCAAAAATGTGGATGAGTTCTTGAACTACAGGTACTCCTCAACTTACAACACTTCATTTAGTTCAGTTACAATGGCACTGAAAAGAGACTTATGACCATTTTTCACAGTTACAATCTTTGTAGCATCCCCATGAACATGTGATTAAAATTCAGATGATTGGCAACTGGTTCATATTTATGACCATTTTATGTTCGAAGGCCATGTTATCAACTTTTGCAATCTTTTAATAAGCGAAGTCAATGGGAAAGCCAGATTCACTTAACAACTGAATTACTAATATCAATTGCAATGATTCACTTAACACCTGTGGCAAGGAAATTCGTAAAATGGGACAAAATTCATTTAACAAATATTTCACTTAACAACAGATGTTTTGGGCTCAATTGTAGTCAAGGTCAAGGATAAACTGTATTCTAGATATTCTTTCTCTATGTGCGTATCACTGCATGTTTTAAAATATTTCAAGGGCATCTCTCCTTTCACAATTTATAAAATTTTAATCAGTACTGGATTAGCTTGGAGTGCCCCCCAAAATGAGGTATTATTTTGTCTTTTCATTTTAAGTGGACAGTGCAGAAAAATGAATAACACTCATTCTGTAGTCATGTAAACTCTCCACTTGCAACTCTAGCCTATTAACTTTGTTAAATCAATGTTTACAGTGATGTAAGGACTTGAAATGCATTGATCCATTGATTCAATTCATATAGCTGCTCAACTTCTGATAAAGATTCTGGGTAGTTTTTCTTCCCCTCAGTCTTCCCCTGTCTGATTCTGGAAGTCCCTGAAGTTTTATTTCCAAGGTTTTAACAATCATCTACTATCAATCTGTCTACCTGCCTATCCGTTCATTTATGCATCCATCTACTTATCCATCCATCTATTTGTATCAAATTTCTATACCAGCCATCATACTTGTCTAACAATAGCATTTAGTGTGGCCTACAAACAAGATGACTTGTTATACCTCATCTTGGAGACGCATCGTGAAATTTCTCATTCTCCTCTTAAACTCACCCTCCATCACACAGTTGTGACAATTGGCAACTAGAATAAAAGTTAATAGGTGAGAATGCAGAATAGCATTAATATTTTTTTAAAATCAGAATATAAGATTGCAAGACTATCTGGTATAGCATATTGTATAGTTTTAAAAATGCATTTGCTCTCTAGTTCTTCTAATCTGAATGATCCTTTAGGATTACTGTTGAACTGCCAAAGAATGTTCCTGTCCTAAAGGAACTAGAGCAGAGGTCTCCAAACTTGGTATCGCTGGCTGAGGAATTCTGGGAGATGAAGTCCACAAGTCTTAAAGTTGCCAAGTTTGAGGACCTCTGAACTAGAGAAATAGCCACAATAATGAAAAATATGTATATATGAAATAGATACTTTCATGTATTTTCTAAAGATAGAGAGTGATAGCTGAATAGTCTGGAAATGATGCAGGAAATCTTACATTTGCCTAATAGATTTGTCTCAAAAAGCAGCACATATAGTTCTTCCTGCAGGTTTCAGTATCTGCAGAAACACATTCGCCTAAGTATCCAGGTTCTAAGATTTTTAAAACAAGAAATTCCCATTTTGCATATTTAATAACCAAGGGAAATATAGTGAGATTTCTGGAGAGCACCAGGCTGCTCTATCAAGGAGTTCTTACTTTCCTTTTTTAAAAAAACTAATTGTTTGATATTTGTTTTCCAACTGATAGGATGCCAGGAGACCTAAACTGTTTTTCAATATCCTATAACTAACATGGATAATTTTTGATGGGCCAGCCAAATTCACTCCAGGAGAGATATTGTTTCTCCTATTAATTCCATCAGTTAATTTGTCTGTAGAAGCCATAACCTATATTGCAGTAAAAGCATAATCTAAATAATGCTGAATTTCCCTGGACTCAAATGCCAAGAAGGCTTAATTATTTTGGACTGAAACTGGGGGGAAAAAATAGCTCTTCTCAATTGAAAACATTAATTGATTTTCTTCACTACATAGATAATACAACCCTGAATTATCTATAATGATCTATATCAGAAGTGTTAAACTCAAGATGCTTAGATCTGGATTGCAGGGATAGCCTGGAAACAGTGAAGGGCTGGCCTGCGGTGCCTCTGCCAGTGAAAATGGAGCTGGGAGGCCATACATGGCCCATATGAGTTCCGTTTTCAGATGCCACAACATCCTGCAACCCTCTGCCAGCAAAAATGGAACTCAGCATGGCTGCGCGATGGCCTCCTGCAATTCTCTGCCAGCAAAAATGGAGCTTGGGAGAGTGAATTGGCCATGTCTTCCCGGTCCCCCCAAGATCAAACACAACCCTGATGCAGCCCTCAATGAAGTTGAATTTGACACTCCTAATATTTGGCCATGAATATCCCAAAGGTGTTTTTTTTTCAAAAGGCAATTGGACTAGCTAATCTTTTTTTCCCCCTTTGAAAACATTTTGCTTCCCAGCCAAAAAGGATTTTCAGGATAAGAAACAAAAAGGTTTTCAAAGAAAAACAAAACCAAGAAAATGCAATTGCTTTTTGGAAAAAAAGCACTTTTGGGACAACCATGGCATGAATTATTGAAAATCTCAACAGTTGGCCATTAATATACTGTGAGATGAGTTTTTAGAACCTAAAGCCTTTTTTTCTCTTACATGCCATTATAGAAACAAGTCAATTCAAAACAATTTTAGAAGTAAAGTTTTGGATGCGGTGTGTGGGAAAGGTTTTACTTTTCCCCCTAATGCTAATCTATAAAGGTAGCCCAACAAGTTGCTTTCCAACAGTTTAGGGCAGTACCTTGTTTGTTTAGGCTTATGAGATCAGAACAGTGTAAAGTTTTCAATTATGATGAGAGGCTTAATATAAAAAGCAAACTCAACTATTGCTATTCCCTATTTTTTTCTAAGCTTTACCACAGCTAGGGGTCAGTGAACAGCAGGAATCTTCCTAGCATTCAAATTCAAATTGTAGAATTTATCTGCATTGAAGATGGAGATTGGGAACTGGAGTTCTATAGATATTCTCTAAAGCAGGGGTTCCCAAATTTGGCAACTTTAAGACTTGTGGATTTCAACTTCCAGAATTCCTCAGCCAGCTCAGCTATTCTGAGAGTTGAAATCCACAAGTCTGAAAGTTGCCAAGTTTGGGAACCCCTGCTCTAAAGGGTCTCACATCCCTAATTTGGATGTGAAAAATAGTGAAAACAAAAATCTATTGAAATCTTGTTGAACTGCAATGCAGATTCCAGCCTTTCTCACCTTTATTTGAATGAATACTTTTATCACTATTATGGAAGAAAGAAAGGAAAATCAAGGGAAGTAAAGAGAAGGGATACTTAGCAGGTTTCCTATCTCTTTAATGAGAGAAATTAAATTTTACTTTGATTAAACTTTTAGCTAATTTTAAATGTCACCTAGACAACCTGCTGGGTCATCCTCTCAGAGGTGTTTCCTTACCAGGATCCCCGATGCCTAAAAACAAGGACAGAAGTCCTAGAGTGTTGCCTGACCTGAAAACCTAGTCATTCATGCAGACATAGTCCTTGGTGAACAACATTATATAGCACAGATAAATGTCATCACAGGAAATGTTTTGTATTATGTCATAATCTCTTATCTAGCTGTGTACGAATGCCTGGAGTCCATCCTCATATACTCCATAGCAAGGATGTACCTTTGGCTATAAAGGGTTTTAAACTAAAAGAGAGAGCCTGGCCTCAGATGTCTCAAGGAAAAATCTGTTTAACAAAAAAAAAAAGAGAAAAAAAGGGGGGCTCTGGGAAGATAAAGAGAAGTTCCTCAAATACGGTACTCCAATGAGAACTGAGTATACAAATTGTCCTTAAAAGTGCTAAATGACTTGGGGGGTAGGGAGCACACAAAGAGAGAGAAGAAAATCAAGCTCAGTGATCCACATGATCCTTTTAACTTTTGACAGAGATCTTCAAAGATCATCTCTAGTGGCTGCAACAAACACTGCAGTCTTCATTGTTCCAGGATGGAAAGTCTCTGTTCCCTCCTTATAAACCACCTGTGGAAAAGAAGCAGTGAGAGAAAAAGGAGCTTCCTTTCTACTTGCAGGAAAGGGAATGTATTTCTTTCATTCCAATAAAGAATTCCTGATCAAAATCTTTGGTGTCATCTCAGGATCTAGCACAATCACAGGATATATAGATAAAGGGAGTCAAACTCGTGATGACACATCATGTGACGTATTGCAACTTTTTCCCCTTTGCTAAACCAGGGTGAACATGGAAAAAAGATCAAAAGGCAATCATGGTAATAGTTATAGTGGTGCCAAATGACAGCAACATCAGGAAATAGAAGAAATTGGAAAAGTACCAGACCTTGCAGGATAGGATATGGAAAGTATTGGACAGGATATGGAAAGTAAAATCAAAGTAGTTCCAGCAGTGGTAGGTGCACTCAAGGTAGTGAATGAAAAGAGTGGCTCCAACAGATTCCAGGAACGATATCAGAATATTGTTATGCATGGATGTTTCCAAGTTAAAAAAAAAAAGTTTAAAGGGGATAATTTCACTCTGTCTCAATATTTCACAGAATGACAATGATTTGTCAGACAGATAAGAAGGTAAATGTTTTGAAGAAAAACTGAGATGAGAAACTTAGTTGACTCAGACCCAAGAGGATGACACACTAGCAGATTCTGAAATAAGCTCCCAGCTTGCAACAGGCCTCTCCGCTTCTTACTTACCTCAACACTCCCAACACCCCAAAATGCTAAGAGCAAGAAAAGAATCAAAAGTACCCCACTCCCCAAATTACTGGAACTCAAATATCTAACAAGATGGAAAAGCAGATGAGGACTTATTCATCTTCCCAATGGCAGGAACAACTAAAACTTTTCTTGCTATGATAAAACTGATCAAATTTTCCTTCAATACATTTGATAGTGAGTTATATAATTATGAATAATATTCATAATTAACATTAGGTGGCAATTATTTCCTATATCCTATAGATTATCTGTTGTTTATACTCTATAAAACATAATAAGCTATTATTGATAATTGTTGTTGGATTATAATTATGTTTTTACAAATATATTCTATCTTACTGCTTAATCAGAGAGTGAGATCTTGAACATTTGTAAATTCCTGTCTTTTGGTATATGTGTCGTAATATGTTTTGTTGACTCATTTTTCTCCCTGAGTTCCCACTTTCTTTTTTTTTGTGCTCTAGCCAATCGTACCATTATCTCAAATCAAATAAAATTCCAAGTCATCCTTTTAATTTTAATGTGAGCTTCTCCATTTCAGCACATTGATACATTTTTTGAATGACAAAATGTATTTTTTGAATGACAAAATGTATTTTCCAGTATTGTGCCAGTGAGATTCGTGCCGCTGTTAATATGTGAATAATCAAATACTTTACTTTGGAGGAATAACCTCCTTTGATAATGCCCAGGAGGTACAATTTAGGTTCCTACTAGAATGGAATGGAATGGAATGGAATGGAATGGAATTGAATTGAATTGAATTGAATTCTTTATTGGCCAAGTGAGATTGGATACACAAGGAATTTGTCTTGTTGCAAATACTCTCAGTATACATAAAGAAAAGATATATTTGTTAAGAATCAAGAATGATAACGTACAATACTTAATGGTAACCATAGGGGACAATCAACAATCAAATCATACTAGAAAACAGTCAGTATAAATTGTAAGGATATAAGCAACAAATCCACTTTGGACAATTTCTTCTATTGAAGTTTGAATTCTGATCCAAAATTTTTTAACCACTGGGCATGTCCACCAGAGATGAAGGAAGGTGCCATGATTTCCCTTGCATTTCCAACAGGTTGGGGTTCACTGTTGGATACATTTTTGCCAATTTTTGCTAGATGCCATCTATATATCATTTTATATAAGTTTTCTTTATAAGGTACAGATTTTGTTACTGTAAGATTTCTCAGCCAAATTTCTTCCCAATCATCTAGGTCTATATTATGGCCAAAGGTTTTTTGCCATGCTATCATTGGTCCTTTCATGATTTTCTCAGCTAATTCATATTCTATAAATAGTTTTATAGTTTAGATATCGTATTATTTTCTGGGCCCAAAAGTATCTTATCAAGTTGAGTATTTTTTGTTTCTAGTCCAAATTATTTTCAGTCCTTCTTATATCTCATTGCTATTTGGAAATATGACCAAAGAGCAATAATTATTTCTTGATTTTCTAAGTTTTATCATAGAAAGTGTTGCGACATTTACTTGTATGACTTGCCTTTCAATTTTGTATATTTGTATATTTTAACTTTTTGTATTTAATAAAGTTTTTAATAATTAAAATAAATATTTTCTTGCCTGAACCACACCTTAGGAGCTTTCTTGGTCTGCACAAAATCAAGTCTGCACAAAGTCTATATTGAAAACGTAGAATATATTGCTCTTTCCTAATTAGTCATCAATTTATGACAATTGAGCCCAAAATATCTGTTGCTAATTTAATTAAATTTGCCCCATTTTATGACTTTTGCAATAGTTATGTGAATTGTTGCAGTTGTTGATAACATAGTTAAGTGTTGTCTTTGCTTGTCAGAAAGATTGACACCCAGCAGGTGAATTAGAACTTCTATATTCTGCCTCTTCTGTCTGACCTGGGATTTCTCCTTATGGAAAACCAGAAGAATGAGCCAATTTAGAGCCCCAAAGATGGGTTTTTGGCTTCACGCAAGCATAAATAATAAAAAGTGCCAGAACCTACCAGTCCGGCCTATAACTGCCTGTGCCTTTACATCTGGGCCAAGCTGCAACATTTGCCTTATTGTTGCCATGGATGCAACTTAGCTTGTGACAACCAAGAACTGCGAAAGCCAAAAAGCTCAAGAACAGAAAGAAGTTGCATAAGCTTACCGAGTCACTGTGCAATCTGCTAAACATTGTGAGTAAAAATGAATCTACTCTTTCCTCTGTATTTCTTTAAACTTGGCTGCTCCTGAGTTCATGAATAGATCAGTGAATTCATGACAATTGTTTTTATATTGTTACCTTGACTGGATAAGATTGTTTTCAATCCAAAGATGCTAAACTACAATTGCCAGAATTCCTTGACAGCAGGGTAATCAAGTTAAGAATGGCAATATTAGAGTACCCAAGAGATGTATATTAAAATTTACATTTGATGGAAAGCAAATCTTTGTTGTTGATTTTGTTTCACTGTTTCTTTTTGTAGAAATGGAATGTCTCATAAAATTTTTCAACATGTTGACTTACATCGCAACTCATTTTGCAATATTCTACATGTGACATTTGGAATGACAGATAGTATGCTTATGGGTAGAAGTGAGATTAAATCAATGCTCATAAATTATTGTATTTTAAAATATTTGTGAAAAGGTATTTCAGAAGGCAGTTTTAAAAACATTTCTATATTGGGTAATAAAGTTTGAAAATCGCATAGAAGGCCAAATTGTTCCAATTTTATTTAACATTGGTCATAACTGATAAATCTTGAACAGGATTTATTCTCCAGCATAATGAGTTCTGTTGATATTATTTAATCATTATTGTATTTGGGTTACTGAATCATTTGGCCGTTTTAAGCCACATAATAGTAATATGTAACAAATAGGCACAGCTCGAGTAAAATACTTGTAGTACAATCCTATTTATATTGACCCAGAGCTAGAAATGGAAATTGTACTTTTAATAAAGATCTGGAAATGCTTCAGCTATAGATATATAAACTAATATATGGGCACTAATCTATTTATGTACATTGTATCAGATAACATATGGTGTAAAGCAAAGTTCTTCAAACTTGTGGACTTCAACTCCCAGAATTCCTCCTCCAGTCTTGTTAGTTCAGGAATTCTGGGAGTTGAAAGTCCACAAGTCTTAAACTTGGCAAGTTTGAAGGCCCTTGGTGCAAAGTATAAAATCCTTTGAGTTGAATTTTACTCCATGTCAATATGGAGATGATTTGGTATTGATTTCTGGGATATTTTTCAACACCCCAGTCTAATACATAGCCCTGTTATTTTCAAGTGACCTTCCATCTACGTGCTAATCATGTTCAAGCCTCATTTACTTTTTAAAAAGGAGGGAGAACAAAGCACAACTATTAATATATTTTAGTATATGTCATTCTATACACTATATTTACAAAATTATGAAATTTCTATATTTTGGTTGAAACCAGAATTGCTTTTTAAAAATTTCTAGGAACTTGAGTTAAGATTTGAAAATTGGACTTACACATTATATCAGAAAGTCTGATTCAAACAAAACAGACGATAAATATAGTCCACTTTTGCACAGGCATTGGAGAAATTACTTAGGGAATATCTGATTTAGGATTGGTTTCAGCTGCTTGATGGTTGAGATGCATTTATGAGATGTTATAATATGATGTTACAATTTTGGGGATTACTCTATTTTGGGATTACTCTTTCATTACTTTTATTTTGTTGTCAAGTCTCAGACAGAGGCAACATATAAATAATTAATATATGTAAATCTATGTGATATTAGAACTACACACTTTCACAGCACTGAATGAAAAATTATGAGCCCACCTTCTTTAGTCTGTTAAGAATTAAGATTGCTGTGATGTTCATTGAATTATCCATATCTATTTTTGGTATTTTTTGTAGCCTTGGGCCAAAAATGGTTTCTTCAGTATTAGGCTCTCTTCCCAAAAGGGCAAATTTATTATCTTCATCTCTTCTCCCCTTTCATTCCCGAAGTTGAGCAGTTAGGGGCATCAATCTTCCAAGATCTTCATCACATGGATCCTTTTTTTCTACATTCCAGCAAGCCAATGTGTTATGTACTCTTTGCTGTTGTTTCTTATCCATTCTTATGTTTTGGCAAAAGCAGGCTGATTTTGTTGCACAGTGATGAGAATAATGGGTGCTACTAAGAGACTCTGGAAATGCTTTTCTGAAGGAGATTTAATATGTTTCTATAATAATATGCAACAGGAAGATGGATGGGGTCCTGTGTATATGTTGCTGGATTCCATTTGCTAATGGTTGTCTTAGATGTCCTTGATCCACAATTCAACTGCATGATCTTTGAAGAACGCATACAACAATCATGTTTTGTCTCCAGTGAGTGATCTTAAAACACAAAAAACCCAATGTATTATGTTAGTGCTTAGTAAACTAAGACATTTTCAGAGTGAACTTTAATTTTGTTTATAATTTATCGTGGTAGAAAACAGAAAGCAGGATTTATTTGATGAAAAGTGAGAAAAATTGTTTCAATGTATTAACTGACAGTTACAGAAAAATTCCCTCCAAACCATCTTTATTCTACTATGCTTTGGGTATGATGATTCTATATACATTTTCAAAGAATTGAATTATTCCAATAAATTACATAAATGTCCACCATTCTGGGTTTATTTTTTGAAGTTATGTAAAAATGTACGATGAATAATAAGCAAAAGAAATTGAATGCATGAACTAAGAGAAAAAAAAGGAAATTCATTATATCTAACTCAAAGTAAATCCTTTAGACCCAGGGTATCAAACTCAATTTTATTGAGTGCCACATCAGGGTTGTGTTTAACATTGGAGGGAGGGGGCATGGTGAGCATGGCCAGCTCAATGTCACTCATGTCAGGGGTTCCTGTGGTGGCCTAAGTGCTCTGACAGTGAAAACAGAGCTTGGGAGAGCTGCACATGGCCCTCCAGAACCCCGTTTTCACTGGCAGAAGGATTTCAGGAGGCAATCACAGCTGTAAATGGAGCTAGGCCCTCCCGAGCTCTATTTTTGCTGACAGGCACTGCAGGCTGGTGTTTTGCTGTTTTCAGGGCAGCCCCGCAGGCCAGATCTAAGCACCCCATGTGCCAGATTCAGCCCACAGGTCTTGAGTTTGATACCCAGCTGTGTTTTTTGTTTGCTCCTAACCTTTTATTTTTTTCCCATGCCAACCTATTTAGAGTGGAAATAAATTCTTAAGGAGAGTATAAAAGCAAAGAATATAACTTTTTAAACAGTAAATGTAAAGTTCTCATTGAATTGAGTTTTGTTTCCAATAACACTTTTGAAAAATTAATACTGGATTATTGAGGAAATTACAAAAGTTGTTTGCTCTTGCCATTTATTGATTAAAAATAATAAAAGACACAAACCTTTGCAATTGATTGCTTTTGCTATATATTTTCGTCTGTCTCTGGTTTCTTTCAAATTCTGGAGCATAATATATATATAGCAAACTGCCAAAGAAATTCTGCTCATCCAGTTTTCTTTTGGTTGCCCTAAAAGAGAGAAGGTGTGTTACTCAATGTTAAAAATATCTCAAACTTGTTGAAGTTAAGTTCTCTTTAAATCCAGTCAGTTCAGTTTTGACATTTTAAAGATAATTGTTGTGGTCTACATAAAATCGACATCTGAAAGAAGTTTCAATATGAAACAAATAGGGATTGTAGGTACAATAAAAATAATATTTACTTCTTTGCGCTCTGTATTTTTAAAAACTTGATTAGGTACACTTTAGTAAATTGTTCTGATGGATAATACTCTAGTGAATTATATTGCTTGATAATACCATTTAATGCAAAATGTTCAATTAATTCCATAACTCCCAATGTAGGAAACCTTGGATTAACAAATATCGAGACTCTAAATTAACAGTATAAATCTGAAAAACAAAATACTTTAATATATGTAGAGGAGCCATTTTGAAATTGTTTACAGTAATATAACAATTTTAGAGGAATGTGTCAGACATTTGGTATTTTAGCATTAATAATCAAGTTCATCTATGGTAGTCCTCTACCTATGAACACAATTGGGATCAGAATTTCCTTTGCAAAGTATGCAGTTTCTAAGTTAATTACATCTGACTTTATTACCTTTTTTGTTATGGTTGTTTACAGTTGTTAAATGAATCGTGTGGTCATTAATGCAAAATCTGACAGAAGCTGGCTGTGATCGCAAATGCTAATCACTGACTCTGGAAAGCTGCAACCATCACTAATATATGCCAGTTTTCAAACATCCAAATTTTGACCATGTGTGTAGGAATGCTGTGATGGTCATATAATTGTGGAGACCAATCATAAGCAACATTTTTCAGAACATTGTAACTTTAAATGGTTACTACACAAATGGTTATTAGTTGAGGATCACATGTATGGCTTGTTTGATGAATGAATCTAAGCAATCATATTTTTGATTCATTAGAATTTATTAATAACCAAGACCATAAAAAATAGCAATGCAAGTTAGAGTTAAAAATGAACCAAACTAGTAAAGGAAAAATACTAATATCAGGTAAAATGAAAATGTGAAAGTTAGTGGGAAAAACACTAAGTAGTAGGTAAAAGGGTATAGTTAAATTCAGAAATTAAATATTTTTTAGTCTTATACTGTGTATAAAAAAAAAATAAGTATTAACTGTATTATAGCAAGGTTTCTCCATTGTTATTCATAGCATTTGGACAAAATACAATTAACTACTATGCTAGAAACTTCAAAAATTGTATTATTCAAGATAAATGTTCTCATCAGATCAGCAACAATGATCATGATCAGATCAGCAACATGGTCAAGCTTCATCAGATCATTGGAAATTATTGTTCAAATTCCAACTCTGTTATTCTGTTCTAGATGACTTACATTCTATTGTTGTTCTCTTCTATATATCCCTTTCTCCTTTATCTTCACGGCTCGTGGTCTGCGCCCTTTACTATATTTAGCGCGCGATGCACATATATCGCTTGCTGGGCGTGATACTGATAGACGCCACCAACCTCGTCCCTGCGACCGCCTTTACACCATTAACCACCGCCATCTTCATTTCCGTAGCCTCTGTCGCCTCTTCAAACTCATCCAAGTCCCTTTTCCCCTCCCTCCAGCACTAATGGCCACTCAAAGGAAAGGCGGTAAGCACAACGATGAAGAGGGAACGAAGTGGAGCCGTGGCAATTTCTCCAATCACAGCAGGGAAAAGCAGCCGGGCGTCCAATGATATTAGGTTGCCGCCATCCAAAATGAGTCCGGAAGAGAGGTGGAAGACGGAACAATAGTTCCGCCAGTCTGATGACAGTCAAAAGTCGCGAGTTTCTGTTGCTTCTTTAAGGTGGCTGATTCTGGTACATAGCCGTGGATGGCTCGATTATTATGTTTAGGGGACCGGGAGAGTTTGGAATATCCGCGGCAAGCATCTCCTTCAGGGGCGTCCAGAACTGCTTTCTACATTTACCAACCAGGGTGGTTTCCTACCTTTGGCTGCAGCAGGTAGAGAAATTCAGGAAGGTGGCTGCAGATATCCATTCCGAGATCGCCCTCTTTTTTCACGGCGCCCAGTTCTCGATTTCATGATTACTGAAGTTCAAGTGTCCATTCACATTTACAGCATACTGTTTGTGGAAACTTCTGTCTATACTTCAAGTATGGGGCTGTTAGCACTTTAGAGCCACAGAAGGGGATTGGCTCAGTATTTGTAAACAGCAGTGGATTATGCCCAGTATTTCCTAGTCGAACCACAGACGACTACAATGATCTAATATATATTGATTTTACAGAAGACATTGTTGAGAAAGCACTACACAATCTAAAACTATCTCTAACTATTGGACCGGACAGAATATGTGCCTACTTCTTAAAAAAGCTATCCACTGCCATAGCCGAACCTCTAAGTATAATCTTTGAAAAATCTTTCAGGACTAGCTCCTGGCCAAAACTATGGTCACAAGACATGGTCATCCCCATCTTCAAAAAGGGACATCTCAGCTTAGTTGAAAATTACAGACCGATCTCTTTATGCTGCGTCATCTGTAAAGTTATGGAAACAATTATTAATCAATCCATTATCCTCCACTTAGAGACAAACAACCTACTCTCTAATAAACAATTTGGTTTCAGGAAACAACTATCATGTAATCTGCAACTCTTACAGTGCAAAAACATATGGACTACACAACTCGATCAGGGCAAAACAGACGCAATCTACATAGACTTCTGTAAAGCCTTTGATTCAGTGGTACACTACAAACTACTCCTAAAGTTAAAATATTATGGTATCTCTGGACAACTGCATAACTGGATAGAAGCATTCCTGTCAAACAGACAACAAATGGTCAAAATTGGGAGTGTCTTATCAAATTCTGTACCTGTCAATAGTGTTGTCCCCCAAGGCAGTGTTCTAGGAACTCTCTTCATACTCTACATAAATGACCTCTATGATCATATTAAGAGCAACTGCGTTCTCTTCGCTGATGATATAAAGCTGTTCAATACCACAGACAATACTGCTACCCTTCAAAAAGACCTTGACTATGTATCAGAATGGTCAAACAAATGGCAACTTTAAATCTCAACAAATAAATGCTCTGTCTTACATATTGACAAAAAAATCAGAAAATAAAATACAAGCTGAATAGTCAAGACCTTCTTGATGATCCAAACTCTGTCAAGGACCTTGGAATACTCATCTCTAATGATCTAAGTGCTAGAGCCCACTGCAACTACATAGCCAAAAAGGCATTAAGAGTTGTTAACCTAATCCTATGTAGCTTTCTCTCTGGTAATATCACACTACTAACTAGAGCATACAAAACATTTGCTAGACCAATACTTGAATATAGCTCATCAGTCTGGAACCTACATTACGTATCTGATATTAGCACAGTTGAGAAAGTCCAGAAATATTTCACAAGAAGAGTTCTCCAGTCCTCTACTCATTGTAGAATACCTTATGCCACCAAACTTGAAATTCTAGACCTAGAAAACCTTGAATTACGCCGTCTTCAGTCTGATCTAAGTATAGTATATAAAATCATACATTGCAATGACTTACCTGTCAATGAATACTTCAGCTTCAACCATAACAACACAAGAGCACACAATAGATACAAACTCAAGGTTAACCGCACCAAACTTGATTGTAGGAAATACGACTTCAGCAACAGAGTGGTCAGTGTCTGGAATACTCTACCTGAATCTGTGGTTTCTTCCCCAAACATCAAAAACTTTAACCTTAGACTGTCTATTATTGATCTCACCCCTTTCCCAAGAGGTCTGTAGGGGACGTGCATAAGCGCCTACCATCCCTGTCTTATTGTTTCTTTTACTTATCTTCCATGTACCCATTTCATGTCTTCATAACTATGTAAATACTTATATCTATTATCTTGTAAGCGATTGAAAAATCAAAATAAATAAATACAAATAAATAAATGGTATAAAAAGGCTAATTTATCAGGATAACAGAGTTGGAAAGGACCTTGGAAGTCTTCTCATCCAAACCCCTGTTCAAGCAAGATGACCTTTATCCTCTTCATTAGCAATACTAAAATAAAAACAGTTAATTGCTGGAGCCAAAAAGGAGATTTGCAGCCACGCCTATGGAGGTTTCTTGACATTACGACAGAAATTATATGTTTTTGCCTTTTTCTGAGGATGTTCAGTATCATCTGACATAGGACGGCTTAGTGCACTCCTATCTAAGTATCATCTGATCTTGTTAAGTATTTTGTTTTCAAAAATCTGTGAATAGTAGGTGCTGCTGCCCACTGAGGATTACTTGCATTTGATACCAAATGTCATGAAGGGGAAGGTGGTGTTTCATTGCTATATTTTTCAAGCATTGCAGTACTGACAATAACATGAAATTAATTTCAATTTTCTACAGCTATTAAAGGAATAGTTTAAATCTAATATTACATATTTTATCTCCTATTAAAGGAACAATTTAAATCTAATATTACATATTTTATCTCCCCCCTCCCCCATAAGGCCTGTTGTTTTCTTGTAGCACACACTGTTAAAAACAAGTTTTTTATCATTTGGAAAAATACCTTGTAATATCCATGAGATGGTATCTAGTGCTGTGTAATATTTATCATGGGTGGACTGTGTTCTGCATTAGCTTTATACATTTTCTTAAAACAAAAAACTACAGCTGAAATTAACAAACTCAACACCATCAAACTATTGACCCTCTGTCCCACTGCTATAGTTCAGTGCTTGCAGAAAGAATTCAGCTTTTTGGACCTTCCAAAAGGCTACCACTTTCCAGATCACTGACAATTGAAGCTGGTCTTATAAAGGCTGAAGCTGGAAAAATTAAGAAACATGAAACCAGACAGAACTATTAGTAAAGTATAATGTAGCAATTTGCACTTCTAAGACTGAAAAATATGCAGGTGTCCACTATATTCAAGGGTGAAAAATGAGCAGCATGAACTCTATTAGCCCATAAAAGCAGAAAAAAAAAATAAAATTCAACTCCTGGGTATTTTATAAATAGAGGGCTCAATTGCTTGCTTGATAACTTTGGGTCAGTCACTCTTGCTGTTGCAAGGAAAACAGGATTTTAGATATGTTTGAGTAATATGTTACAAAGCTGGGATAAAATGCTGATAATAATGAGCTGGTTAATGAGCACGTTTTGAAGCCTTCTGATAAGCAAAATCAATGGAGAAGCCAGATTCACTTTACAACTATGTTAGTAACTTAACTACTGTTCTGTCTCTTGCACAGAGGTAGATATATAGCTGTGCAGATGCAGATAGATAACAAAGCTTCGATAAACAAAGTTCATTTCTTGGTACATCAGGTATCTTCATAACTCACATTTGTGACAAAGTTCTTCTTTAATGACCAATCCTTTGTATATCTGCCGTGTACGTGAAAGATGCTTATCTCCTAACCCATCTCATAGAGATAGAAGGAAGATGCCATGAGGTAAAGAGTTCAGACAAAGAATGAAGAAAAACTCCCATAACCCACCAAGGATCAAATCAGTGACCAATCAGGATTACAGGTATAGCCACGTGAGATGAACTACATTTCCCAAGATACCTTTCACTTCATTTACCATGATGCATTCCCTCAGGGGGACAGCTCATAATTCCTAAGTAACTATCCAACTCCCATAGACTGGCTGGGACAGCACAACTACAATGATTCACTTAACAACTGTGGCAAGAAAGGTTGTCAAAAGGGGCAAAACTCACTGAACAAGTGTCTCATTTAGCATTGGAAATTTTGGGCTCTATTGCGGTCATACCTGGATACCTGTATCAGGATTTGCTAAATCATGTTTTATTAAAAATTTCACTTTTGGCAAATGATATTTTGTTTCTCTAGTCTGAAGTATATTTATATTGCAGAGCTCAAACCATGCATACTTTTCTTTGATGAATTTGATTCTCTTGCTTTTGGAAGAGGAGGTCACGAATACACTGGGGTAACTGACCGAGTTGTTAATTAACTGTTCACTCAATTAGATAGTGTATAAGTCAGTGGTGGGATTCAATTTTTTTTACTATCGGTTCTGTGGGCATGGCTTGGTGGACATGGCAGGGGAAGGATACTGTAAAATCTCCAGTCAGAGGTGGTATTTGCCAGTTCTCTGGACTACTCAAAATTTCTGCTACCGATTCTCCAGGACTGGTCAGAAGCTGCTGAATAACACCTCTGGTATAAGTTTTGAAACATATGTCCAAGACCAATCATAAAAGCAAAGTAAAACAAAAATGGTAAATAAAACAATAAAATTACATTGTTAAAAATTTGAAGGAACACTTTGAAGGTTCTGGAGACCATGGTTATTGATAAAATCTCTGCAACCTTCTGAGTTGCAACCTTTTGAGAGTTTAATTACATAAAGGAAAAACATAACTCTCATAATCAGAGGAACAGTTCAAATTATTGACAACAAGGATTGTGAGTTTTCATCCCTTTTTGTGTATATAATGGGCATTTGAATAAAATAATTGCAGCTCTCATACATAAATTTGGTGTATCTGCTAGTTAATGCACCAGTTAATGTAACTAGTAAACTCCTGGAGTAACATTGGGTATTAAAAAAAAACTTGGGATAGTTAAGGTATGTGCATATAGAAAAGATGGGAAACACTGATTCAGTTTAAATGTCAAATTCAGAAATCCTCTGCTTCATTTCAGGCTGTTTTATCCATGCCACAGTGCTGGCAAGAGACATGCAGAATACACTGTGCCTAATTAGACAAGTATTTGTATTTTGGAAGATTAATTTTATTATTGAAAAACTACAGTGCTTTTGATCAATTCAAAATGTTAATAAACCTTATATAATAAACCTGAATATTTAAGAAATTAAAAGTGAAGTTTTGGTTTTCTAAACAAAATATCAATATGTGCACAATTATTGGGCAACTATTAGTGTGCAGAATTATTATGCAACTAAATTAAAATTTGTCCATCTCATTTATTTGCATCCATTAAAATGAGAATAACAAACAAACAACTCAAAATGCACAAATAAACATTTCTGACATTTCAAAAAAAATCAGTGATAATATAGCCATCTTCTTTTCAATAACGGTAACAGTAAGCTTTCCATTCATGAAGCATGTCAGTTTCTTGATCTGTTGATGATCAACTTTTTGTGCAGCAGCAACCACAGCCTCCCAGACACTGTTCAGAGATGTGTACTGTTTTCCTTCGTTGCAAATCTCCCATTTAAGAAGGGCCAACAAGTTCTCAATAGGGTTTAGGTCAAGTGAGGAAGGGGCCCATGTCATTATTCTTTCTTCTTTAGGGCCTTTACTGGCTAGCCACACAGTGGAATATTTCCAATGCGTGCAACGGAGCACTGTCCTGCATAAAAACCATGGGGTCCTTGAAAAATGCAGATTCCTACACCACTGCTTGAAGAAAGTGTCTTTTAAAAACGGGAAGTAGGTTTGGAAGTTGATTTTGAATCCATCTTCAACCTGAAAAGGTCAAACTAGCTCATCTTTAATAATACCAGTCCATACCACTACCCCACCTGCACCTTGCTAGCATCTGAGTTGATGTTTCTGTGTCCATTACTGATTCAGCTACATACCGATCTATTTGGTCCATCTCATCATTCTTTGAAAATAATCTGACTTCAGATATTTCTTGGCCCAATCTTGCCATTTCAACTTACTTGTCTTGCTCAGTGATGGTCGGGTTTTATTCTTCCTTACCTGGGCCATGGCTCTGAGCACTGAACATCTTGTAATTCTGGACACTCCAGGTACATTGCAGTTCTGGAATATGACAGTGTTGGAGGATAATGGATTCCTGGTAGCTTCACATTTGATTCTCAAATCGTTGGTCGTTAAAGCACATCTGTTTTTCCTCAACGCATTTCTTGTGACTCTGTTGACTGTTTTCAACAAAATATTTGATGGTTCTGTATCATGCCCCAATTTCAAGAGTACTGCATCCCTCTGAAAGACTTTCACAATTTTTGACTATAATTTAAACTCAGTTAAATATCTTTTTTTAGTCCATTTTGCCTGAGAAAAAGAAGCTGGCCAATAATTACACCTTAATATAGGCTATCGATCTCCTTAGGCTATACCTTCCCTCATTACACATGATCTGATATGCTTATATCCACTCAACATTCAAGGTTATTCAGCTTGGAGATAGAAAATATACATAAAATGATGATATGGTAATAATCATGCACAATCATGATAATATGGTAATAATGCACAGTTAATGCTAAATCATTGTTAATTTATCTTCTTAGAGTAGAATCAAACCTTATTGCCAGTGAGATAGTTGTTTTATAGTAACCCCTCACCTTAATAATAGTGCCATGAGGCAGTAATATATTTAATGTAAGGAGACATTGATTAATCAAAGCCTATAAACTTGAAATTTGACTCATATGTTCCCCTTGGGTTTAGGTGCATGCTAAGGGAGGATCTTTTGAAATGACCGTCAGATCATTAATATTTCTTATATTATTATTGACACGCTCTGATGCCAAGGAGTTAGATGTTCTACTCCCCCTCCCCACCTGAAAAGAGCTCTGTTCCAACTGCCACTTGGGAGTGGCCAGTGCGTGACTCATTCGGCCTGTGGGCTGGAAGTTTCTACTCCCCCTCCCCACCAGAAAAAACGCTATGATGCTAAGGAGTTAGACATTCTATTCCCCCTTCCCACCTGAAAGAGAGAGAAGGGGATAACATAGGAGAGGCTTCTGTGGGGCACGCCTGAGGGAGAAAAGGGGAGAGGAGAGGTCGATTGTAACTACTCATTAATGTTCAAGCTTTAACATGGGGTTTGCTCACAACGATATACTATAGATAGAAATACAATAAATGGATTCTATTGAATTCAAGACTTGAGAGAGATTTATTTGTGATTATTGAAATTAGCTCTGTCAGTGGATCAAGAAACAAGGCTCCAAAATAGGCAGTCATTTTGTTCCCAATGGCCTCAACTTTTCCTTATAAATGCTTTACATTTGGCTGATAACAGGCAAATTAAAGTCTATAATTCAGAAATACCTTGGAAAGATCTTGTTCTTCAACCCACTCCCTATACCCTACCATGTTTCTCCAACAATACGGCCTCCCCCAATAGGAAGTCCCAGCACGTTTTATCAGCATAAAATCAAATTAAGCCCTTCCCCCCAAATTAAGGCCTATATTAAACATGCGAAATGGAGAGGGAATGGCGGGGGGGCTTGCCTTTAGAAATTACTTTTGTTGCATACCTGGATATGGTGCTGCCTGCGTCGACTTTGGCGTTGGTGGGGTACTTCGTATCAGGAGACCTTCTGCCACCATTGCTTTCCCTTCTCCCCATGCTGCTGTGGCGTTTAGAGCAATGCTGTGACATTTGGCGCAGCCACATGCAGCCAGCCAGGGCTCCTCCCTGCAACTGGAGCCTGGCAGAGATGCTTGGCTTCAGGTGCTCCTGTCGTCACCTTCCCTTCGCCTTCAAAGGCAAAGCCAATTCTTTTAAAAACGACTCCCTACTACCGGTACGACAAAGCCTCCCCTGCCCGAGAGGACAGTCCAACCCCATGTGGAGAGGTGAATCTCCCAGGATCGTAGCACAGGATTGGCCCACCCCAGGAGAAGCGCCCAGCTGCCATCCCTGCCTGGCACTGGGCAGAGTGCAAAGACCTTCGCCTGGGGCGCCCAGTGCAGCTGACAGGCGGGTCCTCCTGCCCAGCAGTGGAGCTCTCACCAAGGCAGTGAGCGCCTCCCCACCAGGCTTTCCACTCATCCCACCAGGGCCGCACCAAAGCTGGGCAAGCTGGGCAAAGCTGGGAAAGCGAGCCGCGGGTGCACGCTCGCCTGCCAAGCAAAAGAGCCGGGCTGACCCAAGCTTGGCTTCCTTCCCAAGTCCCTCCAGCCCGAACCTGAAGGGGTCACCTAGAGAGGCCCCCCGAGGCAATGATAGTGCCTACCCATCCGTGGACAGGGAGTCAAGGTGACAGCCTGCGCCACGTCCTCTTCCGACTGAGTCCCACTGAGTCAGTGCCTCTGCCCGATGCCCATGCCACTGCAGCATTTGGAGCACCGGGGCATTTGGAGATGGATGGGGATGGGGACGGGCTGGGTGAGGGGTGGAAAAGATGGGTGGCTTCGGGCTCTCTCCGCCAGACCCACCGGACAGGGAAGCAGAGCTGCCGTCGCCTCACCTCCCTGTCCGTGGATGGGTGGGCGCTATCACTGCCTCGGGCAGCCTTTCCCAGTGGCCCCTTCAGGTTTGGGATGGAGGGACTTGGGAAGGAAGCCAAGCTCGGGTCGGCCCAGCTCTTTTGCTTAGCAGGTGGGCGCGCACCTGCAGCTCACTTTCCCGGCTCTGCCCACCCCACACGGCTCTGGTGCGGCCCTGGTGGGATGCATGGAGGGCCTGGTGGGGAGGCATTCACTGCCTTGGCGAGAGTTCTGCTGCCGGGCAGAAGGGCCTGCCTGTCAGCTGCACTGGGAGCCTTAGGCGAAAGTGTTTGCACTCTGCCCAGCACCAGGCAGGGATGGCAGCTGGGCGCTTCTCCCGGGGTGGGCCATTCCTGTGCTGCAGCCCTGGGAGATTCGCCTTCCCACATGAGGTTGGGGTGCCCTCTCAGGCAGGGTAGGCTTTATCGTACCAGTAGTAGGATGTCATTTTTAAAAGAATTGGCATTGCCTTCGAAGGCAAAGGGAAGGTGGTGATAGGAGCACTTGAAGCTGAGTGTCTCCGCCAGGCTCCAGTTGCAGGGAGGAGCCCTTGTTGGCCGCACGTGGCTGCACCAAACACCGCAGCATTGCTCTAAATGCCGCGGCAGCACGGGGAAAAGGGAAAGCAATGGTGGAGGAAGGTCTCCCGATACGAAGTGCCCACCAATGCCGAGGTCAACATTCAAGCTGTCGCTGCCTGCCCACCCGAGGATGCAGGGGGGGGGGAAATTAAGTCACCCTAGATGTTTTTTCCGGGGTCAAAAAAGAATAAGGCCTGGCCTTATTTTGTGAGAAATATGGTAGATCCGCAGAAAGAAGCTGAAGCATGCCCATCTTGCTTCAGTGGGTGTTAGAAAACATTCTTTTAAGGCCCGGTCCCACTGGCCGACGGACGCAAAACGTATGCATAAAGGACACAGCGGACGAGCAAAATTTCAGGGGTGGCTCCATCTGTTGTCATCCACTCCAAAAAGTGGCGAAAATTTGCATAAACAGAACGGAAAAGAACAGAAAAGAATGGACGTGGGTAGTATGTAGCAGGGATGTTAAAGGGATGTTCATAGGAAGCCTAGTGGATGAAAGTGGATGGAAGGGAATGACACTTCCAAAGGGATTCTGGGATAGAATTGCGAAGCGGATGCATAGTGGATGAAGCAGGTGCATCACGTACGCCTAAAGGAAAGAAAGGGGATGCCGCGCGGATGTATATCGGATGCAAACCGTTCACTGCGCATCCTTTCTATTTCCGTGCTACTAACGCTGTGTAGATGTTCCGTGTGCCTTTTGTTTTCTCCCTCTTTCCGTTTTCAGCTGCAGCGGATGTGAGTTGCGAGGATGCCCAGACGATGCAGAGAGGATACAGCGGACATTTAACGGATGATAAACGGACATAGAACATTTGTTGCTTGTATGTCGCGGATTTACATCGTACACGGCGGAAAGTTCATCCGTTCACAAAGTTTTGTGCAGCTCAAAACTTCTTGTGCGGATGAAATCGCAGTGGACGGATGCTCGACGGATAGAGCGTATGAAACACGTATGCAATGAGTACACAACAAATTCATAGCATTTTCCAACGGATGGCAAGCTTTTTTTTAACGTTTTACATCCTCTTTGAATCCGTAAGTGCAGTGGGACAGGGCCTTAAGTGAGTGTTTCTCAATCTCAGACTTTTTAAGATGTGTGGACTTCAGCTCCCAGAGTTCTCCAATGAATAGGCTGGCTGGGCAATTCTGGGAAACATACTCTTTTAAGTTGGAAAACACTCCTATAAGTTTTTCTTACAGCTGAAATTGTTTACTTATTCCCAGAGCTTTAGGCTATTGAATGATTTTTACCTATGCCCTCATTACAAAGATACAAGATGCAATACTGATATGGTGCTTTTTGTAAACATTATTTTACATCCAAGTTCATAGGAAGTGTAGATCTTGACTTTACAGATCTGAGCTCTCTTTTGAATCTCCCGCGAATTAAAAAAAAAAAAAAAGAGAGAGAGAGAGAGAGAGAGACAAGAAATGAACATTGCGTCCTCTCACAATTTTGGCAACCCAGGGGACTCTCGTGTTATTGCGGTCGCATTCATTCTCCTACATTTACTCCATACAGTATTTTAACTATTTAAAGGTTAGCTTCGAAGGGAGCAGAGAAAAAAAAAAATAGGAAGAAAATCATACTGCCGCAGCACATAACTAAACGCCGGTTTCTTTTTTATAGGGCAAACAAGGAAGGGCAAACAAGGAAGGGCGTGTGGCTTCAATGTCTGCCACTGAACATGTTCGGTGTCACTGAGCATGCTCCGAAGTATCTGATGTTAAAAACTTGACGGGTAGCAGAGAAAGGGGCTCCGCTAGGCCGGTTTGATTTTCGTCGTTGTGGTTCCAGGATTCCTGCACGCAATGGGGAAAAGGGATAACCGGGTGGTGCGTAAGCGAAGTCTCTCTTCTTACGAGTGCTATCGAAAAGGCAAAGGTTTCGAAGAAGGGACACAAGCCTTTCTTCCTGGCCTGGGCGGGGAAAATGGACTAAGAGGGAGACGGTGGCTATGCGATCACCTTTGAAGTTGGGGGGTGGGTAGATAGGTGGTGTCTGAGAGAAAATGTAGGCAACAGCCAGTGTTTGTCACAGACATCCTGCAGACCTTTCCTCATTGCAATAGTTCTGGTTGTCATGGGCTTGATAGTCGTTTGACTGGAAAAATTGGGTGGCTGTGAGAGAAATGTTTGGGTTTTACACATGAAACATTTTTCCCTCTGTCATAAAAGCAAAGTAGTAAGTTTGGGCCCCTCTGTACATGTAGATCTAGTGAGTGTTTCATCTCAATTATGTGATGAGATTGAAAAGTTACCCGTTTTTATGTTTTTCAGCATTAGATCTTTAATTGTAAAATAATCTGAATCCTGCGTTTTTGTATTTCAAAACTTACGTCCATTGTTTTTTTGTGATTTTCATCTTGTGGTTTTTGTTTTGTTTTGGGCTTTAAGATGAATTAATTATCACATCAAAATGTATATAGATCGTTTAGGGTAGACTTGAGGGACACACTTATATATATATCGAGCAGTAAGATATATCCAAAAGAGCAGTGGAAAATGAAAAGTGCAAAAAGCATCTATCTATTGAGTGTGCTTTTTAGAAATAAATGTGCTTATCCTTATTTGCCAATTTGAAAAGTCTATAATCCCTGCTTTTGTTAAATTCCTAAGAATACACTGAAGACATAGAAATGACTGACTATATTTGTCCTAAGTAAAACTGCATTGCATATGTTGCTCTTAGGACCAGAAAAGCACTTATCAAACTTAGTACACGGAGAGTGAAATGTTAAAACTGGGGGGAAGTTTTTTATTTCTCTCTGTGAATAATCTTTGTTTTTTGAATAAATACAGGCAGTGATAAATCCATTATAAAACAGGTCACTTTAAAGCAAAGATTTATGTGCTAACATTATAAATGACATGTTTTATTGGCAGCCTGATGACTCAATTTGTACAAGTCAAACTCTGCCTAAAATAAAACTTCAAGTGTTTATTTATATATTAGCTTTCAAGGGTCACTTTGAGGCTATTTTATTTAAGCCAGAAAAAAAGATTGGGGGGGTGGGGTGGACAGAAAGCAAAGAAACTCCCCAAAGATGGTTTTTTATTCAGAGTTGGGTCTGAATTTGATGTTTCAATTCTGATTGTTTATCAAGGCCCACAGCACAGTTGTGTAGAATCCAGAAACTACTTATATTTATTTTTTATTTATTCTGGAAAAACATTCATCTGACATACATTTAAAATAGATAAATCATCATGTACACACACACACACACACACACATACATACTGTACATTTTACAGCCTATATTGAGCAATGGTTATTTTTTTTTCATCTTTATAATTGACGTGATCTGCCTTGTAACAATAACTCCTTCGTTCTTTTAATGTTTTAATTTCTCTATATAGTTTATGATTAAATGCACATCTTCTGTTATTTCCATAACTTATCCAAATATCAAATATTACCTTTTCTTTAATTACTCATACCAAATGTTCCATATTTCATAATAGTCACTATCATGTTTCTTTTTAAACAGTTTGGTTAGGCTATCTATCTCAGCGCATTCATGTATTTTTTAAATTACCATATTCTCTGAAGGGATGGAAGACAGTTTCCAGTATTGTGTGTATGTTATTTTGGCCACAGTTTCATATGCAAAATTAAGTATTGATTTTTTTTCTCCATGTTTGAATCTATCATGCTTAGCAGAAAGGTTTCGGGTTCAAGTTTTAAATTTTGTTTTGTTATATTTAAAATCCAATTTCTAATATTTCTCTAAAACTTCTGAGTACATGAACAAGTCCACCACATGTAAAAATATGTTCCTTGTGCATAGTTACATTTCCAACAGTTGGGTGGTAGTTTGGGGAACATCTTAGCCATTCTCCCAGGAGGTAGGTGCCAGCGATGAACCATTTTATATGTTTTCTTTATACGAGACTGATATGGTTAATTTGTAATTTGTTTGCCAAATGTGTTCACAGTTATCTAATTCAATATTATGACCCACGTTTTTAGCCCAAATTATCATAGATTCTGTGACTGTTTCTTCTTTTAATTTGTAGTCCAAAAGATATTTATATGTTTTACTAATTGTTTTCTTTTCCTCTCCTAGCCATATTTTATCTAATTCTTGTGGGGTCATATTAAAGCCAAATTGTTCTCTATCTTTTTTATAATGGGTTTGTATTTGTGCAAAGGGCCACCATGCTATCTCCTTTCCTTGAATTTGTATTTGGTTCCTATTTTTAAGCTCTCCAGTGTCATATAATAAATCTTTATACCTGACAATATTTTCATAATCCAATACATTTGGATGTGTGACTGCTTCCAATGTAGATAGCCACAATGGAACCTTTGGGTAGTGGTTTTTTTTAATCTTTCCCCAGATATTGAACAACACATTTCTTACATGGTGCCTTTGGAAATATGAATGTTGTTTAGATTTTCCATCCCACATGAAGGCGTGCCAAACAAGTTGGAGATCAAAACCTTCTAATACAAATAACCTTCTATTTTCTAATTTAATCCAATCTTTAAGCCAGTTTACTATAGCAGCATCATAATATAATTCAAAATCTGGAAGGCCAAATCCTCCTTTTTTCTTGGCATCCTATAATAATGTATATTTCACTCTGGGTTTTTTCCTCTGCCATAAAAATTTAGATATACATTTGTTTAATTCTACAAAAAAAATCTTTTCCAACTTGACTGGCACTGTCTGAAACAAGAACAACAATTTTGGCAAAATATTCATTTTTACTATCAAAATACATCCCAATAGCGATAACTGCAATTTGGCCCAATTATCTAAATCTTTAACTATCTGCGTTATTAACTTATCATTGTTATCTTTTTTAATCGACGAACATCTAGCAGTCAGCTAGCTCCCTAGGTATTTTACTTTATTTACGCCCTGCATACCTAATTTATTTGCTAGTTCTTCCTTCTGCTCCTTTGTACAGTTTTTTGTTTTTTCTTTGTTAATTTTTAACCCTGCCACCTTTCCGTATTCTTCTTTTTCTCTTAGTAGTATAGGGCTCGCTTCTAAGGGTTCTTCTAATATAAATGCCATATCATCAGCGAATGCCTGGAGTTTATATTCCTCTTTTTAAATTTTTAGTCCTCTAATTTCTTGTTTTTGCCTAATTTGTACTAAGACAGTCTTTTGTGCCAATATATACAATAGAGGAGCTAAGGGGCAGCCTTGTCTTACTCCCTTATTTATCTTTATGGTATCTGTATTTTCCCCATTTATGAATATTTTTGCAGTTTGCATGTTATAAATTGTCTTAATAAATCCTATAAAATTTTCACCAAATTCCATGCCTATCAGTTGTTTAATAAGGAAGTTCCAATTCAGGTTGTCAAATGCTTTCTGGGCATCTAAAAATATCAATGCCATTGTCTTGGTTGAGTATACTTCATAATATTCTAATAATAATGGTTCTTATATTTGTTTTTATTTGCCCATGGGGGAGGAAGCCATTTTGATCAGTGTGGATAATTCTACTGAATACTCTCTTTAATCTTTCTGCCATATTGTGGCCATTATTTTGTAATATACATTTAAAAGTGATATTGGTTTATAGTTTTGAATTTTTTGTGAGTCTGATTGTTCTTTATAAATAAGGGTAATATATGCTTCCATCCATGAAACTACTCATGTTAAATGACTGCTAGATCAAAATGATAATGTACGTTGGAAACAATATGAAATGAATATTGACAATGTACTCAGAAAACAACATCTATATTAAATAATGAATACCTTATGGGTAAAGAAATAGCATTGATACAAAAAGGGTGATTTTTCATAAGTTTCATGATAACCTGCTATTAAATCAATAAGGAATAGCATGCCCTAGGTATGCATGTCTGAATATATATGTATGTTTCCAGGATTACATTTGCATACAATAGCTTCATTAAAAATTAATATCCTAATCAATCTTTTTAATTAAAAAATAAGATTAAGAGATGGCAATATTGGATATTTTCTTTTCTTTTACTTTACTACAAACTGTTTTTCACTGAAGGTTTCTAACAATGAAAATACACGTTTGGAATTGCATAGGGAGGTAGGAATGTCAGAGATTTGAAAAGGCAGTAATGATATAGGTAGGAGTGTTTGTCCATATTCTCATTTTATGCTATAAGAAATTAGTCATCTCCACTCCAGCTTTCATTTCATATATAAGATACTACATTTAATTAGGTCCCATGTTTTAAGAGTGTAATTAGTTCTTAAAAGATCATCAAAAGTTGATGTAATAATATAGTGAAAGGAAAGGAAGGAAATGTAGGAACAATATTCATTCTCTCTCTTATATACTATATTCTCTTAGCAAGCTCAGTGATAAATTTAATAAGTCTTAATGATACCATAATATTTATTTTGTTGCTTTGATCCTCTAATAAGAATATTACAGTATTAGTTGATCCTCCCTTAGTTTCGCACAATTTTTCTTGAGCAGAATTATTTCCCAGAATCCAATTGTACCCAGCTTTTGCTGAGGCAAATTAAAAGTAAGAAATATCCCAGCATACTGCCTCCCTACTCCCAAGTGACATAACCATACAGAACCTAACTGTATTTCATTAATCACTGGTAGGGTTTTTATATAAATATATTACATTTATTTATACAATATATAAAAGTTTGAATAGTACATATATAACATTTAAATATTAGTTTTTTATAACAGTTAGGGAAGAAGCAGGATATATATCACCAAAAAATGAAGCCATGTCAGTTTCCAATACATTAAAAATTACATCAAGTTGGTAACTTATGTAGATTAGCTAAATGACAATATATCATTTTTGAACATTAATAGAAAAAAAGTTATTTTTAGGGGTTGCAGATTGGAATAATTTAATGTTCTCTCTTTCTTTGTCATATTTAAGGCATACATGAATCCTATAGCAATGGCTAGATCACGAGGTCCTGCTCCGTCTTCAGGACCTACAATACAAGATTACTTGAACAGACCAAGGCCAACATGGTATGCTACATATGATCACTTTGTTCCTTTTATAAGATTACTTTGTTAAGAAAAAAAAGTAGTAAAGTTTGCCTTAATGTAATTCCTGTGCCCCAAATTAATGGTTTAGTTCACATATGACATTAAATCAGGAAATAGAAAATGGAGTTTGAGGTCCATATGTAGGCTACCCCCATTCTGGCTTTTGGGACTTATCCAAATGTGGATAGGTCCCAAATTTGGGTCATTTTTTCACATTTTGTTTTTTGGGGCAAAATGAAACTCTTTAAGACTTACAGATGCTTTAAGACTTTTACCAGCAGGACAAAATCCTTGATCATGAAGTTTTAAAGGGTGAGACTCACCAATTTCATTCCAGGTGAACTGTCTCCTGCAGTTTCCTCAAATGTGGGAAATTCAACTGCATAATTTATGGTTAGTTGCCCAGATTTGTGTATGTGAGATGGGTAGCTACAGTATGTCACAGAAGTGAGTACATCTCCTCACATTTTGTAAATAAGTATATCTTTTCATGTGACAACGCTGAAGAAATGACACTTGGCTACAATCAGGGGTGGGATTCAACAGGTTTTACAACCAGTTTGGTGAGAGTGCATTTTGCACACACATGTGGAGCATTTGCAAAAAATCATGATCATGTGCTGCCTGGACAGCTGACAAGCACTGCGTGTGAGTGTACAGTGTTTGAAAATCCTCTTCTTTCCTGCTTTTTCAACCTCAGCTGCGCCGCGCAAATAAAGGACACCCAAGAGCCCAGGCAGGCAGGTGGGCCAAACAGATGACCAGAAGGTCATTGCAGCGAACAGGTTCGGTGTCAGCTGCTCTACGAAGCTATTGGTTCTATAGAATTGGGCCGAACCAGTAGCATCCCACCCCAGCTACAATGTAAAGTGGGTATATAGCTTGCAAAACAGTATAAATGTGCTGTCCCCTCAAAATAAAAACAACACACAGCCATTAATGTCTAAACGCCTGGCAGCAAAAGTGAATACACCCCTAAGTGATAATGTACAAATGGGACCCAAGCAGCAATTTTCCCTTTCTGGTGTCATGTGACTTGTTAGTGTTACAAGGTCTCAGGTGTGTGTAAAATTTGGTGTTATTGCTCTCACTCTCATACTGGTCATTGGAAGTTCAACATGGCACCTCATGGCAATGAACTCTCTGAGGATCTGAAACAAAGTGTTGCTCTACATAAAGATGGCCTAGGCTATAAGAAGATTGCCAAGACCTGAAACTGAGTTGCAGCATGGTGGCCAAGACCATACAGCGGTTTAACAGGACAGGTTCCATTCAGAACAGGCCTCCCTATGGTTGACCAAAGAAGTTGAGTGCCTATGCTCAGCATTGTTGCAGAGATTGAAGGGGTAGGGGGGGCAGCCTGTAGTGCTCAGACTATACGCCGCACGCTGCATCAAATTGGTCTGCAGGGCTATTGTCCCAGAAGGAAGCCTCTTCTAAAAATGATGTACAAGAAAGCCTGCAAACATTTCATTGCAGACAAGCAGACTAAGAACATGGATTTCTGGAACATGTCCTGTGGTCCGATGAGATCAAGATAAACCTATTTGGTTCGGATAGTGTCAGACGTGTGGTGGTAACTAGGTGAGGAGAACAAGACTATATATTGCCTACAGTTAAGAATGGTAGTGGAATATCATAGTCTGGAGCTGCATAAGTGCTGCCAGCACTGGGGAGCTACAGTTCTTTGAGGGAACCATGAATGCCAACATGTACTGTGACATACTGAAGCAGAGCATGATCCCCTCCCTTCAGAGACTGGGCCGCAGGGCAGCATTCCAACATAATGACCCCAAACACACCTCCAATGCGAATGAAGCTGAGGTTAAAGGTGATGGATTGGCCAAGCATGTCTCCAGACCTAAATCCTATTGAGCATATCTGGCGCATCATGAAACGGAAGGTGGAGATGTGCAAAGTCTCTAACATCCACTAGCTCTGTGATGTCGTCATGCAGGAATGGAAGAGGACTCCAGTGGCAACCTGTGGAGCTCTGGTGAACTCTTATGTCCAAGAGGGTTAAGGAAGTGCTGGAAAATAATGGTGGCCATATAAAATATTGACATTTTGGACCCCATTTGGACATTATCATTAGGGGTGTACTCACTTTTGTTAATAACAGTTTGCAAATTAATGGCTGTGTGTTGCGTTATTTTGAGGGGACAGCACATTCACACTGTTATACAAGCTGTATACCCACTGGTTTACATTGTAGCCAAGTGTCATTTCTTCAGTGTTGTCACATGAAAAGATAAATATTTAAAAAATGTGAGGAGATATACTAACTTCTGTGACATACTGTATATAAATTCAATAAATAAAAGTTCACAAAGCTTTGTGCAGATTTCCATTTAATGAAAGTTGCATTCTTCATGAATGAAACCACAGTTGCATGAAACCACAATTTCACCTGAGATCCAAAAACAGAAAGAGAGCAAGTTTTCTTTCAGTTTCTTTTAATCAATATCTGCATTGATGATGTTACATGATTTGGTAATGAAATATCTAGAAAAACCACCACCAAGCTCAGGCAGCATCTTCTAAGTTAATATTTTTAGATCTAAAATTATATATCAGTTACAGATTATGTATTTTTCATTAAAGGGAAGAAGTAAAAGAACAACTAGAAAAGAAGAAGAAAGGTTCCAAAGCCTTAGCAGAATTTGAAGAAAGAATGAATGAGGTTTGTTATTTGATTAATGTAGAGACAAGCCTATATTGTACATCTGTATTATTATTAGTATTAACATACTAATTAAATTTCAGTTTTATGCTAATAGATATATTCAGTATTAATAGCTTCTCATGCAGATGCATCAAAAGATCCAATGCAAACATGATTAGCAATAAAAAAAATTGTTCTACCATGATAGCTTTCAATGATTGCAGATCTAATCCAGCACATTTTAGATTAATAATGCTAATATTATTAATATTAATGAGTAATGCTAGCATTATCAATCATTAATATTTATTATTAATAATGGTGATGATTAATAAAGATGTGATTGGATATTCAGCTCTTAACAGTGATTGAACATTAGGCACCACAAGTACTTAAGGTTGGCCATAAATGTTAAGCATATTAGTCCACTAGATTAATAAAGATAGTTTTAACACAATGAGAAAGCCACATTGCTGCACTATCTAAGATACAGAAGCAAAAATGCATGTGTTCTCCTCATTCTTTCTGTGAAGCCTAGTAGTACATTCTATTAAAAAGTGAACAGGAATCTGGCATTCCTGTTTGTATTTTCCATACATATAAAAGCGAAATACCACTCACGCATCACCACGAAATCTCCAGAACTGTAAGGCCTATGAACTTGAAATTTGCAACATATGTTCCTCTTGGCTCCTAGGTGCTCACTAAGAAAGGATTGTTTAAAATGACCATCAGATCATTCGTATTTTTTTTTTTGAATTTTTTTTATTGATTTTTAAAAACAAACATAGACAAACATGAAAACATAAAAAAACCCTCTTTTCTGAAAGCAGCCTGATCCTGGGTTACATCTCTTTGTACAGACACCAATTCAAGTTCATGCTCATTTTTATATACCATTCCATATCTTATTACCATTCTACATTTTCTATATAGCTTCTCCCCTCTTTTAACTTTCTTAATTTTATTTTTATTTGTTTCATCTCAAATCAGATTATATTTATATTCTTTGTCCTATTTCAGCTGTCTATCATCTTTTCTCATTGAACAAAATTCCTCCTGTGGTCACTGATTGGAGTATGACACCTTTATATCTTTCCCCTAAAATTATAACACTTAATATAGAACATAACTTCCATTCGGATTCTGCGTAGTACATTAAAGCTACACGCTCCATTTTAAAAAGAAAAGAAAAATATAAATATATAATATAATTAAAACAACAATCCATACCAATTCAATTCTATCATTAATGTTAATATTCATTTAAATTTTAAACATTTAACACATTACTTTTCAAATAGGTATCATGTTTCTATGGGAACACTTATAAACTTTCCATAATTACTTCCCCCCCCCACTTCACTTGCATTTTAAAACATTATGTCATTAAAATGTTCCATTCCTTTCTAAATTAATTCTCTCATTTAATTCATTTCATTTATTTTATTCACAAATGTTTCACTAAATCATACGTTGTTTCCAATTTTCTAACATTATTTCTAAATACAAATATAACAACACAACCATATGTACCTTTGCAGAACACTTTTTCAATTAAATTTTTACCCATTATCTCTAAATAAGTCCTGTGTCTTTACATCTTGCTTCACATCCTTGTAGCTTTTCTTCCCTTCCCTTCTTCTTTGCTTCTTTTCTCTACTAAAGACTTAGACCTTCTACTATTACTCCTCACCTGAAAGGGAGAGAAGGGGATAGGAGGAGATCAATGGGGCCAGCCTGAGGGAGAGAAGGGGATTGGAGAGGATCAATGGGGCATGCCTGAGGGAGAGAAAGAGGGGCCAGCCTGAGAGGGGGGGTAATAGGAGAGGAGAGGCTTCTGCGGGTTAAGCCTGAGGGAGAGAAGGGGAGCTGAGTGGCCAATCGTAACTACTTATTAATGTTCAAGCTTTAACTGTCAATTTATCAAATCCGATCACATAGTTCCATAGTGAAGCATGGATATCCAACCGACTAGTAAATTATATAAATGAATGGATTCAATGAGATTTTGTTCCAGGAGAATGTATACAGAATTCCAATTTAATGATTTCAAACAAATTTCCCATTTCATAAGAAATAGATTCTTATGAGTTAGTGATCATAAAGGCAATCCAAAGGGTTCTTGAGAAAAACCTCATAATTGTTTCAACTGTTTTTCAGAACTGGAAAAAAGAACTGGAAAAACATAGAGAGAAATTGTTAAGTGGAAATGAGAGCACTTCAAGGAAGAAAGAGGTAAGTGCCCTCATATGTGCACTTTGTGCGGAACTAGGGATTTGAAATTTTCCTGTTACAATAGTCTTTGCTTTAAGTGCATTATTGTGGCTGTTATAATAAAATATACTTCAAAAATGTTAACCATTCAAACATATTAATGGGGAAAAATCCTTTTTTTAGAAGAAGAAAAAAGAAAAGAAGAAATCCAGTAGGGTGAGCAAAGATTTCATTTATTTTTCAACACCTAAGATATAGTTTATTTAAATGGGGAAAGGGTGATTTTTAGATTTTTATTATGAATGTTTAATATTGGTTTTTAAATGCAGGTGATGTAGCTTTGGATAATATCCATAAATTTGAGGGGTAGGGGTTAATTTATTCTGTTGACAAATTCTGCATCTCACAAATTTACGTTTTGTTATCTTTGGTCAAGTTATCTCCATCTTCCTCTTCCTCATCAAGCTCTGATTCTTCCAGCAGTTCATCTGATATTGAAGATGAGGTAAGACTGAATTGTAATTTTCTATAATTTCGTATTCAAAATGGGTGTCTAAATGAAGGAGAAGCAGTATCATTTTCATTGAAATATCAGAAATCTTTTAAGGATCTGGTTTTTAAAGCCATTTGAAGGGCAAGGCATCCCTACGTTTGTTGACTAGTACCAGATTCATCATATTCTTCTGCTGGTTGAAGTGAGAGTAAATGTCTGTCACTGTTATTCTCTGAAAATTTGCTCCAGAGAATTAAAGGAACATGAAACTGTACCTTGTTTTTCCTCTTCATCCTGTAGGGGGAAATTTTCCTCCTCCAACAATTGTTTGTGAAAAAGCAAGGAACCACTCGTGTAGCTTAGGAAGGAGGACTCTTATGAAATCCCACTACCTCTTTTGGTGCTAAAAGTGAGAGAGAAAGTGTGTATCTATTTCTGATTCCCATCTGTTAATGGCTGACATGACTGTGCTAAAACCCAAGGTTTCTTGTATCTTCTGTAACTAGATAACGTAGGAAGCTGATGCATATCCATACATCAATGGATGTGAAAGGGAGATATGTTTGTACACATTTTTTACTTTCACATCAGAAACAACTCGTGCTATTTCTCAATAGACATTAACACAACTTTAGTGAATACCAGCAAAAATGAACAACTTTGTAGAAAAAAAGGAAAGTATTGAAATAAAACTCTTCTAATACATGTATTAAACAGGCAATTGAATTTTATGCATCGTTGAGGACTCTCCAATTGCAGTAGACGTGTGGACTGTTTAAGGATCCTTACAAGACTGAATTTTTAGCAGAATGACAAGATGCCCTGAACCATCATAAAAATAAACACTCCTAGTAGAATGATTTGTTACATCACAAATCACTATGAATTAATAATAGAAAGGATTCTTCTCACAGAAGAATTGTAGATATTGGTTTCCTAGTCATGATTTTAGCATGCATATGTGGTAGGAACTAGTATAGATCTTGAAGAAAAACATTTGGAGGAATCTTGAAGGAAACATTTAGTTAGTCAGAAAGATAAGTATCCTCTCTCCTTATCTATTCTCTGCCTTCTGATATTTTTGAGCAGAGAAGAAGTAGCAGTTGAGATTCTAATACAGAAGCTACTCATGTTAGTTCCAACCCCTTTTTGGCATTTCACAACAGAGAATTGTGAAGAATAAAGAAAATTCCTCTTTGATCTTTAGTAAAAGCATTGGTATATAACTATTTGATATAAAGTAAAGGTTATATAAAAGGATATGAGGAGTAAAAGACTATAAGTGCTATAGTTCAAATTGTTCAAAATAATCAAATCAGTATGACTTATCTGAGGCTGATAACTATTAATTAGGCAAAATTTGTTCTTGAATCAGGACTTTTGATTTTTTTTAAAAAAAATATTTGCCTAAAAAATCATTTGCCTTTCTGATGTTGATTGAAATCATAGATCCAAAGTATGAACAATAATTATCAGAATGTTTTGCCTTTTATTTTTCATTGAAGTAATATAATAATTGATAAAAATAATCTAAACTGAATTTTGCTCTTTTTACAACTGGAATATAATGCCTGCTTAGTTCAGAATAATTTATATTGAGCTTTTGAATAAACACTGAATTATCATTAACTTTAAATCCTGCTTCTATTTAATTTATAAAATTTTTATTTTAAGAATATTTTTTAGCTTTATTTGTTTTTCTCTGAAATTTTTTTTCATGGCTTCATGACCTTTGAATTCAATCAATCACAATATTAAACTATTTCTGATTCAGAAATCAGAATATTGAAATATTTGATAAAGAATTATTAAACAAAGGCATTAAACAGAAATACTGTCATTATCTTGAACGTATAGAAATGGGAAGGACAACATAAAATCCAGTTATTCCTATGGCTAGTTGTTAAGAAAATGCATTTATACTTTATGTCTGAAACGAATTAATCTGAACAAAATCTAATAATTTTCTTATCATATTCATTATTAGGATAAGAAACAAGGGAAAAAGAGAAAGAAAAAAAAATATCACACCTTGCAGAAGTCATCTGAAAGCTCTAGTTCAGACTCTGATTCAGATAGCAAGGTAAAGTAAAAAAATAGTATCCTTACCTAATTTATGAATTATTACATTGGTTAGACTGCACTAGTGACAGAAATGCATATGTGGAATATGAATGAAATTTGGATCTTTGTGCTTTGTTCTAAACTGGCGCATTGTTTGCTCTAATTTGCTCTATTGCAATAGAAATACAGTACATATACTGTATGTTTTATTTTTCACTGAAGCTGTTTTGATTATTCCATTCCAGAATACCAGTTGCCATTACTTTGCATTATTTGCTTACACAGAAGCAAATATAAGTGTACACTGTCATTAATGCTGTTTTTTTTAATCATAACTACTTATTATTTAGGATAGTTTAAGAACTAAACGGACAAAGGAAGATTATGAAAGAGACAAGGTAAAACAATTTCATGGTACTTTTAAAAATTCTTTGAAAATGAATGTCCAATTATAGAATAACTGAATGAAAGTTCCCAGTTGCCTAATTGTAAAAAAGCTCTCAAATTAACAGCTGTTTAGCCTTAAAATTGCTAGTTGTTAGGCAAACTAATTCCAAAATCTGATCTTCACATCTGTTATATCAGTTGGCCTGTAAATATTTATTAATTTAATGTAATATTAAGTATATTATTGCAGTTGGTCACACAATCAGCAATTAGTCTTGATTTTGTTCTTAAATAAATAGCAACGTGAAATCGTAACTGCCAGTTCTTTAATTGGTGTTGGCCATCTTTTATATCAAATTTGTTTCAAAAACTATAGGTTGTCAATATATCAGCATAGTGTACATCCAGATCCAAACAATGTGGTCTTATATAGTTAAAAATTGAAATTGTCAATATGTAGATTTTCTAAGTATCATTCAAGGCTTTTTGATATGGCACCCAATATCCCTGTAACCATGGGACCACCATTGCTGGTTATTCTATAATCTTCCAATTTTGATTTTTGAATCTTGATACTTTGTAATCTCCAATCTTTGTCTTCTGTTTTACTTCCTCCTGGTATTGTCACATCAATTATCCATACTTTTTTTCTTTTCAATCACAGTTAAATATGGTGAGTTCTGTGCCAAAATTTTATATGTTTATATTTTGAAATCATTATTATTATTTTGGATTGCAACCAATATCAACTAGATTTTTAGATTGGATTTGGCATTTTTATCAACTTATCAACTCTTTTCTACAGATCTGGGATAGGCAGATGTGGTTAAATGACTATTAAAGGTACTGTTGCAGGATGTAAGCTACTCCAAGTGAAGTTTTCTTTTGCAATTAACAAATGATGACTTTATCAATGCTGATGGTGTTCAAGTATGTTGCAGGGGTATGGGGATTGTTTTGTTTTACATAGTCATTTTATTTCTATTTGCAGGTTGTATTTTCTAATTTTCTCCAGTTGTTTCTCTTCTACTTTATCTACAGGAATTGTGATGTCCATTATTCAGTCTTTCTAATCAACAATAGTTTATTGTTGCTATTTTGTCATCCTGTTGTTATAAGTCTGCACTGTCTTCTTGCTAACTAAGTGGATATTGGGTTTTTTCAGCTTCTTTGCAGAGGTAGCATTTTGTTGTCTTGTTACTATACAGAATAATTCCATCTCTTCAACTTTCCTGTTCTTCGCTATTGCCAGGGTTGTTGTTATCTACTTTGCCTTCTTTCTGTGTTTCTCTCTGTCTCTGTTTCTCTGTCTCTCTGTATGTGTGCGTGTGTGCACGTGCATGCATCCTGGCTATGTAATACTTGTTGTGCCTATTTACTAGTCTTCAAAGTATTATATAGTCAGTATATTTTTAAAAAAGAGCAGATAACAAGACCTGACAATAGCGAAAAACAAGAAAGTTGAAGAAAGAGGGGGTAGTTTTATTCTTTATCAGAGGAAATATGAGCTTTCAAAAGTAACCATAATTATTTTATAAATATTTTATCTTACCTAGGATTCAAAAAGTCTTGTTAGGAAAAAAATAAAAGCAGACCATACGGAAGAATTATTGCCATCAGACTCTTCATTGGAATCGAATGAAACAGAGGAGGTCAGTCTAAATATAAAGCAAAGCATTTACACAATTTTAAAATGTTCACCAACTTCTCCATTCATATGCATACGTGAAAATATTTGTCCATTTTTCCCATATGTTCTGCCTCAGATGACCATGAATTAAGAGACCCACCAAAGATCTTTCTTACATAGTTCTTTCTAGACTGTAGAACTCCAAAATGTCGGCTCTGATGTTCCTGCAAATTTTAGGCATGGCAGCAGGATTAGAAAACAGGAAATCAACAGATAGTACAAAATAGCTATTGGAGAAGTAATCCTTTTTTCCAAAGTATTATTAAGCAACATTTCTATTGTGGTTGCTATTTCAGTTTTTCAGCCTTTTTGCAAAATGTATATTCTGTCATTCTGCTTCTTTTCTTCACACTTAGGTACAAGCAAAAAAGAAAAAAAACAGTGAAGAAAAAGAGAAAAACGTAAGCTTATTTTTATGTCTAAGAACTCCCTATTTCAATTGCTCGAGTTTCTCGTGACTCTACTGTATCAATAATTGGATGATTTTCAATTATTACATAATGCATATAAGATATAGATAAATACTTAATACTCATTAGAGTAAAAATACTAGTCAGAAAATAGGAGGACTGCAAAGGAGTACAGTGCCTGCAATGTTTGACAGAAATGTGGCATAGAAATCTAATAAATAAATAATGAATACTACAGTATTAAATTTAAATGATTGATTCTAGAGATTTAAAAATATCATTTTTTCCTGAATACAATAATCCTAAGTAGGTAATAAGAGATAAAATGAATTAACAAATCAAATTTAGTATAGATTATTTAATATAGTCTTGCTAATTTCACTTGGCAACAAATTATGAATTAGATTTTTTGGAATTTTTTTTCTGATTAATGAAATATGATATGAGGAATTAAAGTCAGAATTTTATATGTGAAGAAAAACAACTCGAGAGATAATTCTGTTGACAGTGCTTTCTGTAAATCTTTTAATAGAGTGGTATTTGTTATTCTTAATTTAGATGACTTTTTGTGATATTCGATGGCTTTAATTCTTTCCTTGAAAATGCATTTGGAGAGACAAAACTTGAATTGGAATCAGGTAGTTTCAGTATATAACAATTGTCTTTTGGTATTTCTTTTTAAAGGATAAAACAAAAAAGCGAAAGAAACACAAGAAGCATAGCAAAAAGAAGAAAAAGAAAACAGCAGGCTCAAGCTCTCATCCAAAATATTTAAGTCAAGTTTTTCTTTCATCAAAAGTGCAATGAGACTTTACATACTATAGAGAATTGCAAAATGTGAAAATTATGATAAAATCTGCCAACTGCATGAGCTCTCCTATGTGTTAACAAATCTAGACATTCAGCTTGCCCAGTACCATTGGGCTGGAAATAGCCATTGTTGTTGCCTGATGCTTAATATACATATAGTACTCTTCTCTAGAACTCCAGTAGCTAATAGGACATTTTGGAAAGAAGCCCTTCCCATGGTTTACATGATTGAGCAGTAGAGTAAAACTGGATGGATGCCAAAAAGTTTTGCCTACTTTATTCAGGGATTTGTGCATGTGATCTGATATGCAGATGTCAATCAGCTTCATTGTTGTAATGAATGAGGCAACTCCCTGTGGACAAAGATGCATCAGGAAGCCTGTATTTATAAACCAAAGTTGAATTTGGGTGTTTTATTTTAACAGACTAATAGTGAAACTTAATTTTCTATTATAAAGACATTTGCAAAATTCTTCTACAGAATCGAATGTCATTTAGCAATTCCTGTGACATTTTATTTTTACTGATACCATTTTTGGAATAGGAACGTAGCATTAATATATACAAATATTACTTTTTTAGATATGTGTAATATAATTTTATTCTTGTGTTTTTGGGTTGAAGTTGTTAATTAGAACACATAGTTTGATTTGACAAATGAATCAGTTTTGCTAATATTGTTTCAGTACTTCCCATTATATAAACTGCAGTTTTTTTCTTTAAGAATTTAAGGAGAAATCCACTATGAATTTTCTGAGCATGCCTCATTAAAGTAAATGGAAGTGTGAAAGACTAGCTAGGCCAATAATTGTAACTGAGCTGATCATGATAGGCTGTTTTTGTTTATGTTAATAAACTTTCATCTTTCATCCAGGATGATGTAATTCTAATGATGAAACAGATGCTTGGCTGATGAATGAAATGAAAAGTGGACATTCTTGCTCCTTTGGGCATGTTCACTTCAAATGTTGGTATTAGGTACAGAGAAAAGTGTCTATACTATAGGAACAAGTGAAGATGAAGACTGACAAGTCAGTTAGCCTCATTTTAACTTCAGATATAAGACATTATTCTTTTTACATAAGTAACAAAGGGGGAAAAATCTTAATATTCCCCTCTAAGTTTTTCCCCACTTTTATATATTCTGCTGGAATAGATAGAAGTATCAATCTAATATAGCATAGCTGATTACTCTTTGTAAGGATTTTATTATAACTGAATTAAAACAATGCTGGGTCTGAGATAGTATGCCTCGCCATTATCTAGTGACATTGATTTTAACTATAGTTTTCTGTTATTTTTTTTTAAACTGTTGTTCTTAACATACTTAGAATTATTCTGCATGATTTTGTATCGTTGTTATAACTAATTAAGGAATACAATTATAATCAATGTTTTAATTATTAACTATCAGAAATAATAATTTAAAATTATTAACTATGTTTCACAAGCAACATCACATCATCCTTATATTAATGTATACCTGCTGAAAATATTTAGCATGTAAAAAGCTGAACGATGTTATCAGACAGCTTCATATTGAAACTGTTTTTATTCTATATAAGTTCAGTGGTAGATTTATTTTACAATTATGTCCAAACTGCCAGATATTTTGTAAAGACAATGTTTTAAAAGTTCTTCTGGTCTGGATTATATGTGTATCATTTTAGCTTCTTTAGCAATAAAGTGTGTACTTTAATAAATACCTCTACATGTGAGACCATAAAGAAGCTGTGATATTCACAGTGAGTATGCACAATTGCCATTTTATGTAAAGAGGCGTTAAAATTACTGGGTAATAATTGCTTTTTCAGTCTCTTACTAAGTAAATGTTTAAGAAGAAAAGGAAGGGAAAAATCATAGGTTGGTGGAATGATTTATATTGTTATTGCTTTGAAAGTTTGTTATCAACATTTGTTCAAATTATGGCAACAGATATGAAGAGTGTACAGGGTTGATGAAAGGTACTTATTCCAGTCTTTGTGCATGCCTAAAAAGGAAGGAAAAACCCTAGATTGGGATGATTTTTTCAGCATTCAAGCAGAATGAGCCAAGTAGTACATACAAAGTCTTGAAAGAATAGGGTAATGTATTTTTATAGGATCTTTATGAATGAAGGCAAATATAGGTATCCCAGGATAATGATGCAAGATCAAATCTGAGTTGGTCACTGGGACCAAAGATTTACTCTTCTGAGCTTTCAGATTCATGCTGGAGCCCTGTTCATGGAACTTCTCTCTGCTAGACTATGTGCTTTGGGAAATTCTATAGTTGTGTTTATGTGGTGCCTACTTATTGACTGATTGGTGTATTGAGGGTGGATATTGGCTGTTGTTTCCTTGTGTTGCCAACCTCTCAGAATCTAAGTACTTGATTTGCTGGTGGTAAATCAGCACTCCTGTTAACTGACAATGGGCATGCTTCCAAGGCTTCAGTCATTTCCTTGTATAGTCAATGATCTTAATAGTTGCAAAATTAAATGTGTGTCCTTGTTCATTGCAATATCAATGAGGATATCAATGAGTTTGGGTTTCCTCATCTTGACAGCTCATGTCTGTTTTTGCAATCTGGTGGTTAGCTTTTCCCCAATTTGTCCTACATAGTTGCAGGGGCAATCCATGCAGGGGATCCAATAGATTACAGTGGAAGTATTTCCTAGCTCCAAGTGAACTTTACAATATTTAATTGTCTTCATACGGTAGTCTCTGGGCAGTATGTGATGCCTACTTGCTGATCTTGGAATTGCATTCTGCTTGTGTTCTACTGCTTTTGAAATGTATGGCAAGGTATAGTTGGTCTTTTACCTTCTCTTCACTTTTATCTCCTTAGCATTTTGTGCAGGCATCTTGTAATAAATGCTTGTGGGTACCCATTATGTTGAATTGTTCGTTCTCTCCAGTTGTTTAGTTTTCTGGGTACTACAGTTCTGTCCTCATTCTCATAGTATTCTGATGCAGGTCTTTTTGTGTAACAGTGGATGGTTATTGTTGAAACTGAGAATGCATGGAGTGGCTTTATTATTATTGTGGTTTTTAGGTTTCCATCTTCCTGTTGACAAGCACATCTAAAAATGCTAATGGTTTGTCCATTTCTTCCTCCATTGTGAATTTTATTTCTGGGAAGATGGAGTTCAGTGGCATATGGAAGTCTTTCAGTGATGACAAAGGTGCTGTCCATACAATGACACCAAAGTAGGTGTGTAGTTTTCAAATGCAGTGTTCTAGTTTGCTCAGAACAATTTCTGCCATGACTCCTGGTATCTTTATTACGGGTCAAGTAAAATACTCAGAATAGTGAGCATTCCTTTAAATAATGCAGATATCATCAGGCTGTATAGGAAAAAGGGTATATGGTATTAAGGGTCAGGGTGCTTGAACATTGATTCGGCCATGAAAAGCTGAAAGTTTCATGTTTCACTGAAAAGGGCATGTTGCCCTTTTAACACCTAACTCTTCATTGTCCTTCATCTCACTCTCTTGTTTCTCCCCTTTTAAAACTTTTTTTTTTAACTAGGAAATATAGAAACTGCAAAGCACAAACTGTGGCTCATTATCCTGTTTTGAGTTAAAGAGACCATGCAGAAAGGCAGAAGGCAGTGGAAATGCTGCTTTGCCAAGATCAGTTTGCAAAAGATTGCTCCAAGTGGCCCAATACACTGAGTTCTCCATGTGGCCCACAATACTGAGTTATGCAGATCTCCAGAAGGTAAACAGAGCATTGTGAGGGGTGGAAGAGCGGGCAAAGTAAGCACAATCTCCCAGGGACCCAGCAGGGCAAGGATGGGGTTGGGAGAGAGATAGATGGGCATCTCTGCAAAGTTATGAAGCCACCCAGTCATTCATAAGTGCAAATGACTGGATAACTTTTGTAAAATTCTTATTTTTGAATCATAGTTATACATGGCTTTTGGGAGGTTTGTTGTAACTTTGATCAGTAAATGATGTGTCATATCTTAAGACAGACTGTTTTCACACTAAAGAGTGCTTGAAAATATCAACAAAGGTACATTTAGGATGGTTTCTTCAGAGGGACGGTGGACATTGGCTGGCAATAAAGACCTTGCCATGATCTAGTCATGTTTAGATTCAGAAGCTGTGCCTTTTAGCCTAAGCCAATGGATTGAATGCAGAGATCTCTTGCTATCTCTTGGTGACAACAAACTACAAATTTATGATGGTTTTCCTCTAAATAATTATAGTAATTTCTTTTACTTTTCTGTGTTCATATATATTCCCAGGATGCCTATCTGAAGACAATGAAACCTAAAATAGTAATCCTCTTTATATTCCTGAGCCTTCATCAAAAAGTTTTTCTCAGTTAATGTATTCTAGCACTACTGAAAGGAAATATAAGTGTCTTTGAGTTACTAATAGATTTTTTTGTATGATTTGCAATTGTTTTTTATGGCTTTCTAATAGCCAATTATTTGAAAGAAATAATAAACATTCTTTTATAGTGGTGATGGAGATAATTTTTGTATGGAAACCCATGTTCTCAGAAGTGTAAAAATCTTTGTAAATTTGAATCATAGTTATACATCATTCTTGAAAATGCTGGGGCAGGAGGGGCATCCTGGTATCACCTTTGAAGTCAATCAATATCCCAGTTCCATATTTTTAAAAATGTCTTTAATCAATCAAATAGGAAGTGGTATGCTGCAAATCCATAATATTGATCATACTTGCAACAATGTCCTTGGCTCCAAATAGATCTCCAGTGGAGAAACTTCAGAGAGAATTTAATCTTTGACCTGTTGTGTCTACGAGGATTCAGTAGCAGATTTTGGAAGATTTTACCATTTAGTCAAACTCAGCTAATCTTGAAAAAGCCAAACAGTATCTGACTAAATTGGGTGGGAGAACATGAAAGATCAAAGAAGTAACAAAGAAGGCAAGAATGGCAAATTAATTCTATTTAGTGAACCAATATCAAATGTAGATCCTTTGTCAAATAATTGGTATGGTGGAGTCAAATACCTACTACCTGCTCTTGGACATCCAAATAAAATGCTTCCTTGCTTTCCATAAAGAATGACAAAGGCTCCTTGCAGATGCAATGAATTTATACCAGAAACAAATCCAGTTGATAGAGTAACAACTGTAGTGGCATTATTATGAATCCTTGGAGCCCTCTTTTAATACCTCAGACCAAAAAAACCCTCCGTGGAGCTTATGAGCAACTTACTATATCCTGCATAACTTTAATAAGTATATGTATAACGGTTCATTTATAAAGATTACAGATCTTATGAACAAATTCTACTAAATCTTGTGATGAGCTGCTTAATTGTGTGCTAATATGACTTACTGAAAAGTGAAGAACATGCCAATACCAACCTGATTCTTTCAGAGATCAAAGAAAAGTACAGGTAATTCTTGTGCAAGACAAGGCTGAAGCTGCAATACTCAAAAATGTTGCCATGTAAAAAAGGTGGAAGAAAGCCAGGAAAATCTCCCTCAGGGAAAATAGTTAAAAAGAAAATAAATCGTTAAGGAAACAAAGAAAAAATATCTCCTGAATCAGAGAAAAGAAGTTGGGCTTTAGCATATGGGAAACTTCTCTCCAAGTCCCATCAGCAGTTACCAGGACAAAGGAAGGACTTTGGGGGATAAAAGGGGACCTGAAACTCACCCATTTAAGTCATCTTTGGACCCAGACATGGAGGTTTCTGTTTCTTTGGCTAAGTGCTTGCCGGGCTAGTTGAGAGCATAGGTTAGTGTGGATGAATGTATGTGTGCGTGTGTGAAAGAACAAATATATGTACACTGTAATCAGTAAAGTTTACTATTTATTTTAAATTCACCTGGTCTCCATGTATTCTAAAGAATCATTAGTGCTTCAGTGTTCGGTTGAAAGTTATTTCAGTGTGGCTGTTTTCCAGTGTAGAGGGAGTGATTATAAGCCAAATCTGACAGCACATGTGTAACATTTTAATGGTGTCAGAAATAGGATACATGGATTAGAATAGGATAGGACAAGACAGAATAGAACAGAACCTTGGAGGTCTTTTAGTCCAACCTTCATGCTCAGGAAGAAAACTATTCATTTCAGATAAATGGCTATCCAATCTCTTCTTTAAAAAAGTATTGGAGATTCACAACTTCCGAAGGCAAGTTGTTCTGATTAATTAGACTTTTGAATGTATTATTTGAATGATCAGTAATGCCTTCTAGAAATTTGGGGGTGCCCAGCAAAAAGTACTTTGCACTGCCTGCCTTCCAGGCGACAACTCCACTGGAGAACCTGAGGAAATGGATTTGATATATTATGAAGTGATAAAGAATTGGGATTGTCTATTGGTGATTTGCAATAGAAAATGAATCCCTTATTCAGGGACAGATAAGATAGAATTTGGGAAGTTGTACAAATTAAGAGGAGTAATGAAATAGATGTACCTGGAATGTTTGCAGTGATATTGGGAGTTGGGCTGCCAAAGGGATCAGCTCTTCAAGCAGTTGGAGAACACCTCTTTAAAGGAGACTTGGAGCAACTAAAAAATATCCACCATGTTTTGCAGGCTGATTACCAGCTGCAAAAGAGCCAAATGATGGAATTAAGAGAGATCTTGGCTCTATTGAAGGATAGTGTAGGAAGGGAAGAGGAATGGCAACAAAAGCATGTTGTGCAAGAATTAAAAATTGAAGCCCTAAAGGATCTTCTGCAGACCTCTACTAGGAATAAGCAGCCTAGCATTCTCCTGTGGAGTATAAAAAAATAAAACTTGATCTTATTTTCAGGGAAACACACATACACACAACGCAATCAGTGTCGCCATCACGAAACGGGTGGAGGTGCCCCCATAGACAGGCCACCAACACCCTGACACCTGCCTTGCCTTGCAGCTGTGGCTCCAGCAGCCCCATCCAGAAGGGCCCTGCACGGCTGCCGGCCCACTTCTGCTTGCTCACGGCTGCAATAGAGCAGGAGGCTAAAGTGATGTGCTGGTGCTGCGGCCATAAAGTGAGGTGGTCACACCTGTGGAAGGGAGCAACGTGCCATTCAAAGCATGCACTGACCATACAAATTTGGAGGCACCTAGGACTATTAGGATTCATTGAAGCAAGTTCAGTAGGCACAGTATTTCAACCAATTCAACTTTACCCTGAAGTACCTTCCAGCAGGGAAGAGGTTCCTTGCTGACGCCCTCTCATGAATGTCCCAGTTGGGAGAAGGTGGTTGCAATTATTCCCTCCCCAGAAAGCAGCCCACTTGGTCCTGGGAAGAGATTGCGATGAATTTCATAATGGAGCTGCCAGAGAGTGCAGGAATACCGTGATCTGGACAGCGATCGAGCTGTTTTCCAAGTAGGTTCATTTTATCGCCGGTCCCAGATTACCATCCACCCACAAGTTGGTGAAATTGTTCCTGAGGTATATCCATCAGTTGCACAAAGTGCCAAGGAGAATTATTTCAGATTGGGGGGGGGGGTTGGTTTCAATTCACAATTAAGTTCTGGAGAGAGTTCATAAAGTCAGTTTGGTTCCCCCAGAGGCTTAGTTCAGCTTTCCATCTGAGTATCAATGGGGTGGTAGAATGGACTAATGCAATGGTGGGCCAATTGGGCTCCATCTGCTACCCTTTGCTGAAGTGGCTCACAACCATGCAGTGCACAGTAGCACATGGCTTATCCACTTCAAAGTGGTCATTGGGGTAGACTTCGTTCCCATGTCAGAATACCCCCAGGAGCCTCTCCTGTTAGTTGCAGCTGTAGAGATGGTCAATTATATTAAATATCTGGGGATGAAGATAACTAACAATCTGACTTGGTCTCTTCATATGTTTTTAGTGAAACATGCAAACCAGCATTTGCATTTCCTGCATCAGATGAGGAGAGCACATTTTTCTCCTGTCTTGGCTAGTTCTTACAGAGGCACAATTGAGAGCATTTTAACAATGCCTCAATTAGATGCTCCATACAGCAAGTTGTAAGGACATCTGAAAAGATTATAGGAAGCTTGCTTCCTGTTATTCAGGATATTGCTTATAAACACTATGTGCTTAGAGCTCAAAGCATTGTTAGAGACCTCAAACATCCACCTTACAGTCTGTTTCTGTTGCTCCCTTCTGGGAGGTTTTAAAGTATTTATAACGGCTAATAGATTGTGTAACAGCTTTGTTCCTTATACCATCCATCTTTGTAAACTCGCAGGATTCTTTTTTCTTCACATGTGCATGTATACATTCAAACTAGACTGTGATGTTTCTCTGTGTCATATATGTGTGTGTATGTGAATATATGCATAATGGTTATTTTTGAGCTGAATGCAGTGAAATATCATTTTACTATATGTTCATTAGTGTACATTTAAAGTTACAATAAGTCTTTATTCCATTCCATTTTTAAGCCCTGCTATGTTTGTAGAACTAATTCCATTCAAGCATTTAATGTATGGAAACTTATCAATGGCTGATAAACATTTTCAAAGATAATTGTTCTGACCAAGAAAAAAATGTGTATTTTAAATAAGGCCATGTCTTGAATGAAATGACAACAAAAAAAGAAGCAATTTGGGAAAGACAACTGACAACTGAGAATAACACAGAATTATAATTTTGCAGTTATCAGAGAATAATCAAACAATAATATAGTACCAAACTTTTTATTGGAAAAAGCAAAAACAAAATTGTAGTCTAAAACTATAACCACTAGGTGGCAGCATGTAACCAACACTTTCCCAATTTCCATCTTCTAGGCTAGATAAGATTTAAAGTAAACAACTGGTGAGTACAGGACAGTGTTGGCAAACCTTTTTGGGACCGAAATGCTGAAATGGGAGTGACGGGGGAACACTGGAAACCAAGAGAACAGCTCCGCTCTTTGCCTGGCCTTTTCTTTTGAGCTGATCAAATACTAAACAGGCAAGCAGGAAGTCATTGCTCAGCACTTGGACTGGACAAACCCTGTGCTGCCCCCCAAGAAAATTTTGCTTTTCAGCTTTTATCAGCAAGCCTATCCTCTGCTTTGAAAGAAAAAATGTTAGTTGCAAAGTCGTGTCTGACCCATCATGACTTCATGGACAATTTTCTTCCAGGCCTTCCTGTCCTCTACCATCTTCTGGAGTCCATTTAAGTTCACGCTGACTGCTTCAGTGACTCCATCCAGCCATCTCATTCTCTATCATCCCCTTCTTTTGCCCTCAATTGTTCCCATAATTAGGCTCTTGTCCAGTGAGTCTTTCCTTTTCATTAGGTGTCCAAAGTATCTGAGTTTCATCTTCAGGATCTGGCCTTTTAAAAAGCAGTCAGGGTTGATCTTCTCCAGGACTGACCAGTTTGATTGCCTTGCAGTCCAAGGGACTGCAGGAGTCTTCTCTAGCATCATAGTTCAAAGGCTATTTTTTCTTTGAATGTTCTGTTTTAAATTATTTTAAATTAACTTTCCCCTCTTCTTCATTCTTGTAATTCAGGTTGTGTTAATATTAACTGCTTAATCTATGTATTCCCGAATGGCAAGAAATACATCAGCTTTATCATTCTTTTGGATACCTTTGCAAATTTTTTGCACACTTCTGCATATTTGCATACATTTGCATATTTTTGCATGTTCATTTTTTGCCTCTGCGTTTGAATAATTTTGAAGATAAATGCAATGGTTGTGTTTTAAAAGAAGACCAGTGACTTACAACAAATAGTGTTAATAGAAGCAAATATTTAGATTCTGTCTTAAGTTTTTCTTATATTCTCTGCTGGGTATTTGAAAAAGAGTGACTAGTAAAGTTATTAGCATTTCTATTTTTCTGACTAGAAATAAATTCCTTCTGACATTATTAGTACAGCAATTTAATTTGATCTAATGGTTAAAGTATCAAGCAAGGAAGCAGTAGACTGAGTTCAAGTCCCACCTTAGCCAAGAAAGCCAGCTGGGGATCTGCGCCAGTCTCTCAGCCCAAATCATTTCACGCAATGATTGTTGTTGTAGAGAAAAGAGGACAAGGAAGATGGGTTGGACATATTCACCTCCTTGAGTTATTTGTAAAAACAATAAAGGTGGGATTATAAATAAATGAATAAAAATAATGATAAAGTTTTGCATTTATTGTTCCCCACATTGAGGATGTTTTAAACTCAGTGTTATGTGACAAGATGAAGACATCCTTCAAAACAGTAAGGAACATTAAATTACCACAGAAAATGAAATTTTAGAGACCGAGCAATGGTAATTTGTCACTTTTTTTAAAAAAAGAACATTGCATGCACTCCGATCCAATTCAGTACAGTTCATTTAGGCTTGGACAACCTGTCTGATGTTATGCTAAGGCAAAACATATTGATTTCTCTGAATGGAGCATGTTATGGTTTGAGTAGTAAATGCTGTAATAGAGTGCAACACATAACCTATGTTTATTTGTTTTAAAAGCACCAGAAAAAAAATTCCTGCACTGTCAGTTGTTAAACTTTTTATTACTATTAAAGATAGTCATTGTAAAGTATAAAATACAATAGGGTTTGCAATCTTTTGGAGAAACCTTGCAAACACATTACGATTGATAGTTATACGCATAATATAACACAAAAGAAAAAATACAAATTTTTAATAAATATTTTAAGAATCATATTTTTAAAATGTAAGGTAAGGTGAAAATTATGAAACATACAGTATAAGGAAAAAATACCTGAAGACATTGTTTCACATGAAGGAGTACTTGAAAGCACTAAAAGTGCGTTAAAGATATATTTTAGTTAAGAAATGACATTACTGTGAAGAGTATGGGATTTATATAAGTAACATGTAAATTTTCTCAGAGGGAAGGTAGGCATTGGCTAATAACAAAGACCTTGCCAATATCTAGTTATGTTAGATACAGAAGCTATGCTTTTTAAATAAACCAGTAGATTAAATGCAGAGATTTCTTGCTGTCTTTAGATGACAACAAACTATTTTTGAGGGTAAGCACTTTCCTTATTTAATCTGTCAGTATTTAGAGGGACTTAGCCTCATGACATCAAAATATCAAGAAGAGATTTTAAAACATTATGGGGAAAAATAGTTAATACTCACAAATTTCTCATTTTTTAAAACCACTAATTAGAATTTGATACTCAAAGACACATACAAACATATAGAACTCATTTATTTTTAGAGATATCCCATTTTTACCTTTCCTATTTCCATTCATGGGAAACAATTATAGATAAAAAGACACTTAATTTTCACTGCATAGTAACACTTAGTAGAGAAAACTTACCACACGTTTTTATATATATTCATGTCTATCAAAAAAATTAGCTTTACTGTATTCGTGTCCTGAAAGAAGGAGACTGTTTTCCACTTAACAGTGATTTTTATTTTTTAAAATTTTCTGTGCATAGATATATTCTCAGGATGCCTACCTAAAAGGCAATGAAATCTAAAGTAATAATCCTCTTTATATATCTGAGCCTCAATCAAAAAGTTATCCTCAATTAATATATCCTGGCACTACCTACTGACATAAACAGAACTTGAAATGCCCTACAGAAAGGAAATACAAGTGTCTTTGATTTACTAATATTTTTTTGTATGATTTACAATTGTTTTTTTATCATTTTCTAATAGCCTGTCTTTCAAAAGAAATAATAAAATATTCTTTTTAAGTGGCGATGGAGACAATTTTGCATGTTTCAGAAGTGTAAAAATTATTGTAAGTTTGAGTAGACAACATTATTCCTGAAGCTGCTGTAATGTTTCCTGGTATCTTCTTTTATTATCAACCAACATTCCCGCTCCATCTTTTTTTAAGTGTTTTTAATAAATCAAAAAGGAAGTGGTATGCTGCAAACCAAAAATCTTGATCATACTTGCAACAATATCCTTGGCTCCAAATAGATCTCCAGTGGAAAAACTTCAGAGAGAATTTTGTCTTTGGTAAGAGGTATTCTTTGACCTGTCATGTCTACAAGGATCCAGCAGCAGATTCTGGAAGATTTTGACCATTTAGTCAAACTCAGCTAATTTTGAAAAAGCTAACAGTCTACAGTTATAAAGTTGAAGGCTACACCAAAAAATAAAGCAAAGTAACTTAGAAGATGTGAATGGTAGGCTAATTTTATTTAGTGAACCAATAATATTCCTGTTATCATTAGGCCTTTCAAATGTGGACCCTTCGTCAAATAATTGAGATAGTGGAGTCAACTAGCATTACCTGCCAACTGTTCTTGGACATCCTAGATATCAGTCCAACCAAAATGCTTCCTCGTTATCCATAAAGATTACCAAAGCCCTTGGAAATGCAGTGCAAATCCTGTTGCAAATGAGTGTCCTGTGGATTATACCAAATCTAGAAATAATGGATAGAGTGACAACTGGAGAGGTATCAATGCGCATATTTAGAGCCACATTTTAATACCTCAGACAAACAGAGTGCAGGACAGTGGGGTTGTAGAGTGCAGGTGGCCAGAAGAGCAGAGGTTGGAAGGGGAGATAGTTGGGGGGAGTTGAAGCACTTCTCGTGTTGGCAGAGTACCTACACTGGCAGAGTGTAGGTGCTCTGCCAACGTTCAGTATGTGACTAAAGGGGTACTACAACAGTTGTAACTTTGAGGACCAGATAGAAGTACCATTTGTTAAGCTCTGTTGTATCTTCAGTCATGAATGAATGATTGTTAAGTGAGGACTATCTGTATAATCAGTGCCATCTCCAATCTGTGTCCCAGCTTAACACCTGCTATTTTCTCCAGCATCCTCTGGAGATGCAAGCTAGTCACCATCTTAGCAGCTTTCTCTAAGATGAGAAGCTTGGAAACTAGATGAACATTATTCATAGCCATGTTTCTTTGAGAGGGGTCCTATCACTGACTGTTTCCTTCCTCTCTCAAAGGTGTAAACTATTGCATGATCCAATCATATGTCATCTGCCAGGCAGTGCTAATTAACTGGGGGAGCAAAGAGCAAAAGGAAAAATGGTTAGGTTACCATCCCAAAGATCCTGTCCATTTCTCCAGGAGTTAATAGTAAATTCTTCCTAGATAATAGAACAAAATGGCATCTCATCAACTTGCATGGGCTCATCCAGCTGGAATTCAACTTTGAACAGGTCTAAGCAGGTTTATATGACAAATCCTTGAATGTTCTCAGTGTCCTTAAAAGGATTTGTGTGATTCTTCCCTCCCCAACACATAGCAGGTCTTAAAACATAACCACTGGGTAGCTTCCAATATATCACCATAATATAATGTCTATGATGGGCTCTTTTATGCAAAGATTCAGCCTCTTTCTTCTTCCAGTTTGGTTATGTTTTCTGTTATTCCATTTTCCATTCTTGGAAAAACTATGAAACCCACAAGATTAACAAGTGGAGAGAGATCCCATAGAAGCAATCCAATCAGAGCCCTTGACATGTACCTGTTGTAGGTAGAAATTGAGGCCTCAGTCAAACTGTCTATCACATCTCCCCCTCTCCCCAAACCCTAAGTTAGGCCGCTTATTCCTTGAGCTAAAAGACCCAACTTGTCTGCAGAGGGAGACAGAGCAGAAAACAGAAGTGCACTTAGTGATCTGGCCATTAGAAAGGACAGTGCCATATAAAGCTAATTGCAATCATCCACACATGAGGTGATCAAGGGATTCGAAATCAGGAAAACAACTGTAATATCCTTTATCTTCAGATTGTATCCCAAGAGCCCAGAGACAGAAAGCAGTGTTAATGTGTGATTTTGTTCATGTGAGGGATGTTGATTATGTTAATTCTTTATGCTAACAGCCATGATAAAGGACAACTTCTAAGAGTATTAATGAAAGTAAAAATAACTCACTTCAGCACATGAGAGGGGGAGGAAAACTAACCAAATTTCAGTTTAGAATATAGCCTGGAGTTATTTTATGGCTGTTTGTATTATATGAACCTAGGAAATTGGATTAAACCAATGGTTTTGGTTTAGTTAATCATAGATAAGCATATTTTGCAAATAAAACATTTGCTGATCTGTTATTCATATAAAGTCACTTCTCTAGGAAAAATGTAACATATATACAGTGATCTTAAACTGAAATACTTAAAATCCTAGAGTTCTCTGAAGATTCTGAAATTTTTTTGAAAGTCAAGGATCCTGTAGTGTATTTCACCCACTTCTACTGACATCTCCATATACCCACCTCTCATTGTAAACTTTCCATTTTAAATGTTAACGCAGTCTATTATAGATCCTTGTGTGGAAGTTTTCAATGCATCAATCCTGAGACAAGTCTTTGACATATTGATATAAAGTGAAGGAAACTCCCATCATACTAAAGAACCAATCAAGCTCCCATGGACATGTAAGTGTGCTTCAATAAGAATCTTAAGACTGCATGACTCATAATATGAGGATATTGGTCTGAAGATTGGCATGTTTGCATTTGAGCTAGTTGCTACTAAGGGATGGGGTGAGCTCCCATTACATACTCTACTTCTTGCCAACCTAACAGTTTGAAAGTGTAGAGAGGTACTACTTTAAAGGGCAACTTAATAGGGACATGAAAGAAGCCCCCAACTGGTCATCCTCCCGGCAACAGTGATATCACTATTCAATCCTTTCAACCCAGGAGTACTTCGATGCTCTCAACACAAATGTAATAGTAGCATGAGTTTTTGCACTACCTCAGAAATAGTGCCACCTCTCTCAAATGTCAAGTGCCTGTCATTATTCAACAGCTAAGCAGATTTATTTCAGCCTCTGTGTCCTGTACCCATAATTACTCATAGGAGCTCTTTTCATTTTTAACATTAAAGCTCTGCAAAAGGCATAGAAACTTACACTCCCTTAAGGCCCGGTCCCACTGGCCGACGGACACAAAACGTATGCATAAAGGACACAGTGGACGAGCAAAATTTTGGGGGTGGCTCCATCTGTTGTCATCCGCTCCAAAAAGTGGCAAAAATTTGCATAAACAGAATGGAAAAGAATGGAAAAGAATGGACATGGGTAGCATCCCCGTGTAGCGGGGATGTTAAATGGATGTTCATAGGAAGCCTAGCGGATGAAAGCGGATGGAAGCGGATGATACCTCCAAAGGGGTTCTGGGGGATAATTTTGAAGTGGACACATAGCGGATGAAGCGGATGCATCACATACGCCTAAAGGAAAGAAAGGGGATGCCGCGCGGATGTATATCGGATACAAACCGTTCACTGCGCATCCTATTTCCATGCTACTAAAGCTGTGTAGACGTTCCGTGTACCTTTTGTTTCCTCCCTCTTTCCGTTTTCAGCTGCAGTGGATGTGAGTTGCGAGGATGCCGAGAGGATGCAGAGACGATACAGCGGATGTTTAACGGATAAATGGACATAGAATGTTTGTTGCTCGTATGTCGTGGATTTACATCGTACACGGCGGAAAGTTCATCTGTTCACAAAGTTTTGTGCAGCTCAAAACTTCTTGCGCAGATGAAATCGCAGTGGACGGATGCTCGACAGATAGAGCGTATGAAACATGTATGCAATTAGTACACAACGGATGTATAATGTTTTCCAACGGATGGCAAGCTTTTTTTAACATTTTACATCCTCTTTGCATCTGTGAGTGCAGTGGGACCAGGTCTGAATTGAAAGAAACACTAATTGGCTGTGAGGTTATGAAGATGTCTGATTTAAATTGTTTTTCAGAGCTTTAGGAATGAAAAATATAGCAGTGTAGGGATGTGTCTCAATAAATCTCTAATAGCCATATTTGAAAAGGGAATCCTGCTTGTTAACTATACTATCTTGATATATTTAATTATATGATTGAAAAACATTTTGCCAATATGGATTTTCAATACAGCACCAAAGATTATGCCCAAGACAACTAAGAAAAAGGCAAAAACCCGGAAAATGTAGTTTCCTTCACAGTTTATTATTGATATGAGATTTAATCTGTTGATTTTAAGTTTAGTCACTATACTGCATCAAACACTTGTGAAAGACTTTGATAGAAATGTTTGCTTTGAATACATCCATCCATCTATCTATCTATCTATCTATCTATCTATCTATCTATCTATCTATC
>BLBF01000094.1:3807831-3838364 GCA_015471245.1 Laticauda colubrina | reverse complement strand
ATCTATCTATCTATCTATCTATCTATCTATCTATCTATCTATCTATCTATCTATCTCTATTATCTTATCCATTCATCTATCTTTATATCATCTGTCTTCGTCATCTATTTCTATGTCCTTTGTACATGAATGTTCTGTAACAAATTGATAAGTAGCAAAGCCATCATTTTGCTGAGCACATTAGTGTCTTTCTTTTATAAGAAACAACTGTAAAATAAACACTGAGCTGTGAAAGTTAATATTTGCAAGCACATGCATGCACATTTCTACTGAAATCAATGGGATTTCAGGTTATTTTCTCCCAGATTATGTCCACAGACACTAAAAAAACAAGATTAAGAAGTTGCTATTAGTGACAAAGTGATACCAAACTATATGCATGGACTCTTTTATTTTTGCAAAGGGTTTTCCTTTTACTTGTGCATATTGTATAAACAACGTATTGTTGTGTAAACACGGTATCACAAAAGCGCACTCTGATTTTGCAGATGATGATTTTTAAAATACTCCTCAATTTTTTCCCCATTTAACATTTTCCAAAATTTAATATGCATAATGGACCTTTGGTGTTGAAAAGTAGTCAATGTGTCCAGCCACATGCATTGTTTAGATTCATGTATTTATATTTATAATCTTTATATTATAATATGTACAAAGACTTTCCATTATACAGAGCAGGACAGAAGTTACACTTCAAAAATCCACACTATAATACTACATAGTTTAGCTAAGTCTAATTAACATGGAAAAAACAAAAAGGAAGCCAAAGCTTAGCTAAAATGAAGAAGCAAATAAACACCCCCCCCCCACCCAAAAATGCACGGCAAATTATTAAATATAATCTGATTGGCAGTGCCATAAATTTGCCCCATCAGTGTTTGTCTTAGCTTTTATGTTTGTCATTCTACTATCAAATGTACATTATAATTGTATCAAATGTTTTTGACAAAAGAAATTTTAAAGTAACCATGATGGTTTTCTTTGTTGACAAAAATAGAAATCTATAACAAATTTGAATAACTCCAAAATAAAAGAAAAATATTTCAGTTTCAGTTTTACAGTCTTCTTATTATCCTGATGCTTTAATTCTTGTACTTAAAAATAGCTTTGTACAAAAACCACAGGCTTCTTAAATACAGTTTTTCATGCTCAATACATTTTTGTGCACACATTTCCAGTCCACTCACGTACTTCCAAATCTTATAACAGTTTCTATTTAAAAGACAATCTGTGCTTCATATATAATTCCCTTGGCTGTTTAACCAGTAATGAATGCTTAAAAACTACATTTATCACTAATTCACGATGTTAACCCTAGTGTTTAGCACAAATGTAGCATTCAGCCTGAAATGATACAAGATGGGAAACAAACTTCAGCTGTAAGACTGGTTGCAACATCATCAGCATGTTAGGAAGGCTTGGTGAACTGTACAGGCCCAGGTATCACTTTTAAGATGGCTCTTTGGTGATGGTGGAAGATGCAGTGGCCTTGCTGACACTTCCATTCTGGGACTTGTAGCTGGTAAAGCTGGGTGTGTGGATTGACCGAATGTTCTTCATACTCTGGTTTGGTAATGTGGTAGAGATGGAAGAGGGTGAGGAGGAGGAGGAAGCGGAGGAAAAGGAAGATGGAGGAAGAGGGATTGGGCGGCCATTTTGAGTCTGTGTGGAGAGTAAAAGGTGACTGTGGCCTTTACCTGTGTGAGTAGGATTCTGGAATTTTAAGGAGCCATTAGCAACTGAAGGGATTAAGGAATGAGTAGGACGACCTGTTGGAGGACTGAGAGAATTAGAAGGAACGGAGGCTTTAGTGGATAGGCTTGGAAGGTTAGTGCTATCACCACTAGATATAGAACTACTTTTTCCAGAAGTGGAAGAAAAGGCTGGAATTTTTGAGGCAGATAGAATTGGGGAAATAGCTTTACAGTCCCCACCAGCTTTCTTAGCACTTCCATTAGCCTGTAAATAAAGATGGTGGGAGACAGTTTAAGTCAGCATACATCAAAAAGCATGGGGATATGTAGGAAATTAGGCTTGAGAAGAATAAGAATGACTTGTTCAAACCTGTCCTAAGTCTTGCATTTATGGGCTGGAGCTTTCCCCATTTTCCTATCCCTTTAAGCTGCACAGCAGAAAATGCACAGAGCAAGAGGAAGTTCAAAGAAAAAGGTATGTGGAAAAGTGACCCCAAATATGGGGGCTAATGAAACATGCGTCAGAATTGTTAAGGTGAAGATGGAAACATTCCGGTGGGTGGTTAAGAGGTGCTGACTGAAATCTGTTAAATAGGGAGTTAGTATAAACACTTTAATCAGAAATGCTTCAGACTTATTGATTCCTACTGCTGACCTCAAATAGTATTACAGTTGAGTACTGGAACAAAACTTCAAAAGCAGGAGATGTTTGCCACAACATGCACAAGCTGATATCAGAATAATGCAACTATTAAGATACTTTCATTCCCCACACCCTCAAGCCCTGGATTCCAATTCAGGATCTTCACTGGGAAGACAGTTCATGATTTGGTAGCATCCAAAACTGGCAACTGGACTTAAACATTTATGTAAAGCATTCATCTCAGTACTGACTTCATCCCAAGATTTGGTTTAGGGTAAAACTACCTGTCTGTACTGGCGTTGATCCTGTAGCTTGTGTTGTTTAATGGTCTTGTCCACACCTCCTTGCCTACTTTTTGTGGCTGCAGGGATTGGCATCCTGCTTGTTTGTGAAGTGTTGGTTGAATTCTGTGAGGAAAGCAAGTATAAGGATAGGAAAGAGACAAAGGGAGACAGGTCAGCTGGACTCATTGTAGATGAGAACGATCATAGTACATGGGGGAAAGCTGCTTTAGGTGAGAAGCTAAAGCTCAACATGCATGGAAAGCACCAGAGTAAACCACATCAAAGTCAAAGTCAAAGCACTGGTGTTAATTTCAAGAATAAAAAAAATGGAATAAAAGTTTAAGTGCTAACCAATCATAATTTAACTGCTGCAACCCACAACAGAATATCAACTAAGCATCTTATGCCCACCACCAAAATCAAACAAAAATCAGCATTTTTAAAAAATTGAAAACATACAATATTAGCTGTTAAGTACTAAATTGGATGCACCAACAAGCCACCGGAAAAGAAGCAAACCAATCAGAAGACATCTCTTGCTTATTGTTGACTACTATTGCAGATTTTTAGAAAGCAGCTGGAGTTGTGATTTTTCATACTAAAGTACCTTTCGTGAAGATGATCGTATTGAAGGAAGGAATTCAACATCAGCATTGCTTTCTTCCATCACTATGGATTCTTTGGGTGAGAAAAAGCCTGGGCCAGGCGGTTTCTCTGCCTGGCCTGTGGTTTCAAAAACTGACTTTGGACTCATCTCACTAATGGTGCTCTCTAGCTGTTTGATAGTTTGTTCCAGGCTGTCTAGAGTTCTGTATGTATTCTTCCTGATTTCTTCAGTTCTAGATGCCTGGACAACTGCCTTTGATTCTGATTTTTCAAAAGTGCTAACAGATTGAGAACTAGGTATTTCAAATCTTTTTGCTTCTTTATGTTGTTTTACGGTGCCATCTTCCTCCTCTTCTTCATACACAACAACTTGTAACGTTTTCTTGCCTGTTTTAGTTCCTGTGCGAATTGCCTGAGTGAGAGCAGCTAATTGTTTTTTAGGAAACTTAAACTTAAATTTCTTTTTAGCATCAGGAATATCCAATTTTGGTTCCAACCCATAAATGTAACTGGACTTCTGATGCTCCTTTTTGTCCATCTCCTGTCCTTTAGACTGTAGAACTTGGGGTGTTGAGTTCGAGGAAGTTTGTTGTTTGGATTTCTCAGTAACCTGTATCGTATTTGTCTCGGTGGCTTCTTCATAGTGAGTATCATCAGTTGTATCAAATTCTTCATTTTCTTCCTCTATTTTTCCTTCAGTCATCATTTTTTCCAACTCTTCATCGCATTCCTCAAATATTGTTGAAAGTCTTTTGTAAGCTGATCTGATATCCATTGGTTCATCAAAAATAATGATGACTGGTTTTTTGTCCAAGCAAACCACTGGTTCTTCACCTTTAACAAGCATGCTTTGTTGAGATGGTGTTTCTTTCTTGGAATCAATGTTCACAGTCTGTACAGCATTTCCCTTCCTGTTCACTATGTCATGAACCTCTCCACCTGATAGAAACTGAACAGCTGTTCTAGTAATCATGAAGCCAACATTCTCTGATTGTGAATTCTCCTCATCTGGAATACTAGCTGGTGATTCTACTTCATCAATATCATTTAAGTTGATGTTCTTAGATGCTCTATGCCTTAGTGCGACTTGATTACAGGCACTAACTGACCTTCCCTGTTCTTGTGTTGATGGAGAAACTAATGACATTTCTTGGGTGCGTTCATCTGTCTGTCCAACAAGAGGTACCTTTGCATCTTCCAGAAGGTCTTTTGGGGATGTGCTATGATCAGTCTCTCTTACCACAACATAACTTGATTTTTGTTTTCCATTTTCTGCTTCTAAAACTTGTATTTCTTCAGGACATCTCTTTCCTTCATTTTCTAACATACTACTAGAGAGGTTTGTGTTTGGTTTAAAATAATTTTTGTTGGCATAATCCTTGTTTTCCAAAAGCAACTCTGGCCTAAGGGCAGAGTTTTCAGTGATGCTGAAAGCACCCGAGATCATGACTTCTGTTCTCCCTTCAGTCTTGTCCTTGGGATGGTCACTATCTTTTGTGGCCTCCCCATCAACCTAGGGGGGGAAGAGTTGCATTATTTAGGTTTTTGCTTTTGTTTTAGTTCAGGACTATTATTTGACATTTAGTCCCCTCTTATGGAGATTTTATCTGATGCTATCCCAATCAGCTGGTATTATCATCACATAATATATGTATGCCCCTCTTTACATCAATACACAGCCATTTCCAATGTCTTCAGTTGATTTCAGTATCTCTTCATAGGATAACTTCAAATTGTGAACAACATATGACATATAAGCACAAATATTTTGCAGACAATGTGAATGTTAGATGGAGCTGGTCCTTTAAAGGCTCTCCATATTATGAAATACTTTGCCCCCAACTAAGTCACGAGAGACTCAATGATTTCAGTCCAAATGTTCTAATATGTAACTGTTCTTCTAGCTTAAAAAAATAGTTATACCACTATATTAGAAATGTGGTCTAAATTTTTTTTACAGGAATTGTTTTTCCTCCAAGCTTCAATTTTTAAATGTTGTTTTCTCAACTTCTGTGATGAAACATAAATTTTAAGAGAGTAAACTCTTAAGTCCAAGGCTTATTTGTCAGAAAAGGATATACAAAAAATGGCAGAGCAAATTTTACTCCAACCTTCCTGATAAATTAACCTACAATTAAATTCAAGATAAGGTTGAGGGAGGAGCTATTAAAAAAGAGAAACAGATCCTGCCATATAGATGAAACTCTGTGATGCTAGGTGAAACTGGATTAATCTATTTGTCCAACATAACCTTCTAGTTGGATAGCAAGACAACCTATTTTAGCCTTCTAATCCTTGCATACTTAAATTGTAGCTTTTGCTATTGGCATAAGTACTCTTACAGTAACTACAAATTCTGCAAAGAACAAATGATTCCTATTTCATCAATCATTCAAATATTAAGAACTGTATCAAACTTCACTTTTAAAGACTGCCACACTGAATGAAGGGAGTGAAAATGCAGTGGGATACTACTCTTGCTAATCTTTCAGGTGCCCTCTATGGTTAACAGAGGATGTGAAAATTTGAGATCAATTCAGAAGACCAACCTAGCAAACCAAATTTCTTTACAAAATACAGTGTTATAAAAATATAGGTAGCCCTCAACTTACAACAATTTATTCAAAGTTACAACAGCACTGAAAAGAATGACTTATGATCATTTTTCACACTTATGACCATTGTAGCATCCTCATGGTCACATGATTTACATTTGGATGTTTGACAACTGATTCATAGTTCATAAACACTTCTAAATAGGATATGCTTGGCCTACTGCCTAAAATGAACCATGAAGAAACAAGGTGAGTTTTCCTCTTATGGAATTTTCAAAATTCTACCCAATTGGCATCTCAGCAGAAAAATCTCCAGAACTATTAAGCATCTCAGAAACTGTTCATTTGAAAAAGGAAGAGAAGACCTCCATTCTGTTTCTTTAGCCTCTCTGAAATCCCCTTGATTACACAGCAACATATGACACATTGATGTTCTGCTGCTTCTATTCTCAGCACAATTTAAAAAGTTTAGTGGAAAAGATATTTAGAGGTAAAGATAACCTCTAAAGAAGTTACTTATTGTCCTATTAATAGAGTACTTCTTAAATGTCCCTTCTTATAATGAAAGAAAAACAACCTCAGGGCCCATATATCTCTCCTTGTGACCATACCACATGACTGCTCTGCTCCCTGCAAACCTTGGCTACAAAAAAGTTCCCTCTCTTATAGAATAAGCATCATAATACGTATTGTATAGATAGATACTCGGACGTTTAACCTCAGAATACCCATAAATGTCCATAATAGGGCTTAATTCATCCTTTCTCAACAAGTCCTACAGAACCCTAAATTTGCTCTGAGATATTGTAACTGAAATATTGCAGACTGACAATGCTGGTGCCTACAATGGTAAGAATTACAGCAGTTCATCTTCAAAGTTACGTCGTCAATGGAAAAAGTGAATTTTACACTTACGACCATTGCCGCATCCCCTTGATCACATGATCAAAACTTGGATGCTTAGCAGCTGCTTCATATTTATGACTGTTGTTGTGTCCCAGGGTGATGTGATCACACTCACTGAACTTTTGACAAGCAAAGTCAATGGGAAAGCTAGATTCACTTAACAACCGTGTTACTAATTTGACAGCTACAGTGATTTATTTAACAAATGTGGCAAGAAAAGGTATAAAATGGGGCAAAACTCAGTTAATAAATGTCTCACTTAGCAACATAAACTCTAGACTCAATTGTGGTCATAAGTCGAGGATTACCTGTATTAATTTAGTTTAAATAGTCATGTTCAATTCTTGGAGACTGTTTAGGCAAGTGCTCTCCATGTTACCCTCCCAAGCACAGCTTCTTTCAGTTGTTGGATATGTCAGGTATAAAAATATAACCCAATAAAGAAAGGGATGACAAGTATAGAATATAATGTGGCCTGTCATATTAGAAATTTAATTCAGCAACTATTTGGATTGAATTTAAAAAATTCTATACAGAGCAGTTATTTGATATCAAATTATGATGTTGAAATGTTAAATATACAGCCATTATTAAATTTAAATATACTGTAAATTGCTACCTTGGCACTCTAAAAGCTCTTGTAGGTATAAATAAAGTCACTTGTTTTTTAGGGCAGAGGATGATTTTACCAAAAAGAGATGGAAAGAGAACTGTCAGCAAATAAAAGGAAGTTTAAGTTTGCTATTACCATGCAGAGATAGTGTGTTAGCATTCAGCTCATGCAGACTAAACTGCAGTAAAAGGGAAAAAAAGAAAAAAACAACACGAAAGCTATAGGTTTAGTGCAAGGGCGGGGTGATGGGATAGGGCGGGGACAGCAACAGCTGCACTTCAGGGGCCAGAAATGAATACTGGACAACTTTACTATTAAACATTAATTTTCAGGAAGCGGAATTATTCCTGTTGAAATATTTCTGTTGTCTGAACTTACTTTTCTTTCTACTAACATTTCATTACCAAGGTAGGTAATATCATGAGGACATACTGAAATGTAGTTTATTACTGGTCATTTCTGTGGAATAGTTTGTCTGTAACTGATGCTGCTGCCCATCCTGTCATGACATGTTTACTGAAGCAAGTTCAGAAACAATCAGAGATCCAATAATTCAACCCTGAGCAACAAGATTATCCTCCATGACAAGAGATGGGGAATGATGGCTTTTCTATAACTTGTGGTCTTCAATTCCCAGAATTCCTGAGCTAGCCATACATAAAGTCGTAAAGGGGCCATCATTCTTGACCTCTGCTCTATGAGAATTATCCCTGTTGGTTAACACACAAGTGATGCCCTTATCTGTTATAGATTCTCAGGCATTCTTTGTGTTTCATCTCCCCAGCATCCCTCAAATCCCAATTTCTTAGCATCTGCCAAAGTGATGAAAGAAGATTATTTATCAAATCTGGTTTTCAATAATGCAGTTTTTCCTTGTTTGAGGAGCCCCATGAATATGTCTGCACTGGTAATCTTTTCTATAAGTAAGAATGTGACTCTATCAATGGGAAAAAGGAATTGAAATTAACTCGAGTTGGATCTTTCACTGGATACCGTCTTTTCATTGTTTCAAACTGTCTCACAGTTATTAAGCACCTGTTCTTATAAGATCAATGACTACTCATTCAGTTGAACCTTAAATGATTTCAATGTCAACTTTAAGACACCTCTATTCAGATTTGTGCATTTTGCCTTAAAATTTGAGATGTGTGTTAGCTGTTTCATTCTTTGAAATTCTATTCTTCTGAATATGCAAAATTTGTAAAGAGTCAATGCAGAATTTGTTATTGTTGTGAAGTTAAACATTTACTAGTAATGTCTGGTAAATTCTTTTATATTATTCTCTGCCCCACTATTTCTGAATATGTGAGCTATAGATTAAAAAAATACAATTATAAAGGGAAGACCTGGAAAAGGAATTAATATTGTGTAATGCATTTAATAAATAAATGTGTTAAATTCAAGCTGTAGATTTTTTTCATTATGAAGAGACAAGGAAAGAAAAACATAATTTTTGCTATGCAATTTTATGCAGAATTCTTGAGAAATTTTTTGTCATAATGAGGCTTGCTACCAGAATTATATACAAATGTTTGTAAATCTGGATTTTTGCTAAAGCATGACATTAAAACAGACAATTTTCATTTAATTTTTTAAAATTTATGTTCCCCTATTGCAATTCATAATTGATTCTGAAAGAACTTTAATGAATCTTGATCCTAATTATCCTTTCCTGTTCTCAAAAAGAGTCCTTTAGACTCTGTTTATTAACAGATGTATTCTATTTATTAATTCTTTTTGGTCCACATAAATGAAAACAGCCATCAAGACACACAGAGTTAACCTGATAAAAGGTTAGTTTGGAAGAATGGGAAGAAGGTAAGGCTAAGAGATTGAAGTAGATTTCAAATGACCCTGTTACCTTCTTCTCCTTAGGATGCATTAAGGCCACAGACCTCGCATCTTTTTTGTGTGTATCATTTCTGGACTGTTCAGCATGATTGTTTGAGTTTATATCCATGTAAGAACACTTCTGGAAGGCCTAGAGGATTAAAATAGGGCAGGTTATTAATAAACATTTTCTAACCCTAAGCCAAGTTTTCCTTTGTAGGGAAATCATGTATACACTTTCCTGAATCTATTAATATATTTTGTATGTGAGCTTGAAGAATCAGCCTCATCAATCAGGTCAAGACAAACAGGTTAATAATCTGTATATGATAAATAAACACTGAAAAATCTTTTCCCTTGGAATATAAGAAGAAGGTGGAATTTAGCTTTCACAGATAGTCCTTGTTTAGTGAAAACAATTGGGACTGTCAATTTGCTTATTAACAAAGCAGTAGCAAAGCATAACTCTGTGCTTACAATTGTATTTCAGCTTTCCTTTGCTGAAAAGATCATAAATACAAGGATTGATTGTAAAATTACTTTTTTCATCACCATTTAACTGTGAATGGTTGCTTTATGGGGCAGTTTCTAAAGAAGAGCTATTTGTATCTTTGGTCTTTAAAAAGATTCTAAAACTAAAACTACAGGCATTTTTTCCTCCCTCAAAAGTAGTTTAAGGATTACATGATTAAAAAAAAATAATAATTTCCGGGTTAAGTTTATGTTTAGTTAAGACTAAAATTTCCTTAGCTTTGTTAATTTGTTCTATGGTCCAATCCTTTCTGTTTCCACGAGTTAGCATCAATGAGTGCAAAATGGCAACAAATGGTTCCATTGTCTAGGCCTCAGCCTTCTGCTTTAATTGATTAGTACTGATAAAAGAACCAAACAAATAATTTATCTATATCAATGACTTTAACTTTAAGATATGTGATTTCAACTCCCAGAATTCCCCAGATAGACTGAAGTTAAGCATCTTAAAGCTGCTAAGGTTGAGAAATATTGCTCTATAACATTCTTCTTGAATCCTCTAAATAGATTGGACTGAAAATTCATTTTCCCTTGCAGCCAGTGTGAAACAGTAATGGAAGCTGTAGTTCAGTGAATGTAGAAAACATCAGATAGTGAAAGTCTCCTCTAGAAAAGTTGGACTTCATCTCCTATCCTAACATGAACTAATACTTACAAGTAACAATAACATTGTTAATGTAGTATAGCTTTTTTTTAACACGGGGTGTGTTAAAGGGGGGTGGCAGTATGTGAGTCAGTATAGAGTGCCTCACTATCACTATAGTGGCATCATATTCCCAAAGACTGCCTTATGTCCAAACTGATTTAATCTAAACCAGATTCAGTTTTTTCATCTAAAAATTAAAATTGCCCAATTCTTACCGCACCCCTCTCAAAATTTGAGCAATTGTATGCAAGAACTTTGGTGCTTCTACAAATCTTTGAATTCCTCATGCACCATCTAAGAGGATAATAGTATTTGCACATAGGATATTAATGTGAAACTGCTGAAAATGTATGATTTGGGGTAGAATAATCATTGTCCAAGATTGCATAATGGTACCAGAAAATGTTGGCAACTCCTGCCTTCAGGCACTATTACATTGGCAACCAAAGCCTTGTTGAAGAACTTTGCAATCATCTATTTGTTAAGATGGTTGATGGTACTGAGGTTTAATTATGAGTATTTATCTTCTATTGACTGTAAAAGGAAAACTAACTGTAAAGATTATCTGGCTTTAAAGTGCAGTAAATTAAAAAAAAACTACAGCATACAGTTCAGCAAATTTCAACAAATAATTTATCTTCATCTTATCACTTAGTTTGATGACCAATATCCAAATATCAACCATGGAACTGGGTACATGATTGTTTGGCAGAATTGCTTACAACCTAGCCATAGTTGTTTCAAATTCCCTCTCCTCATTGCAGGGTAACTTCTGCATTCTCTTGCAGAAAAAGTACATGCTATTTTAGGCAAATTGATAAGTTCATACCTGTAGTTCAGCCATTATTTTATCTCCTTCTTCTTCCTCTTCATCTTTCATTGGTGTGCTGGCTGATTGAAGAGAGACATTTTTTTCTGGGAAGAGTTTGGATGCTGTTGCTTGAACAGAATCTTCACTGCTTTCCTAAATTGCATGATAACAAGAAAGGAGAAAGTTATAATTCATCTGATTTATATACTGCTCCCATAATTATTTCAATGTTTTTATTTGGTGTTCGGGAGAAATCTGGACTTTACCCCATCCTCCTTAAGGCAGGGCATCCCCTATTATCAAATCTAGATAGAGGCACATTGTTGGGCCCTTTCTAAGCCTGCATCCTATTGGATTTCACTCATTTTTGCACCATGGTTGCCTATTTTACATAAGCAAAGCTGTCAATGCATGATGCAGCATAAGCTTGTTTTTTCACTCAACGTATCCCATAGCCTGATGCTGATATGGAGGCTGAGAAGAAGCAACTGGCCATGATCATCCAGATGGCTTTCCTGCATAATGAGGACTAGAATCTTAACTACTATGCCATATTGGCCTTTTGGATTTTATACATATAGTCCTTGATTTATGAGCATAATGTAGTCTGCCTACATAAAGCTGTATCATAAAGCTGTATCATCACATGATTGACCCAATTTTATGACTTTTTTTTTTTTTACAATAGTCAATAAGTGAATCCCCATGGCTAAGCGAATCAACAATCATGAAGCAAAAGCTGCAATTAAAGGGGATCCATTATTTGCCAAAGACTGGACTTTTTGGCAAAAATGTTGTAAATTGCAATCAGGTGATTGCAGGATGCTACAAATCGGTTACCAAACACCCAAAATGCAGTCACATGATTGCAATGTATGTGAGACCATCAAAACCTTGGAACAGGGACATAAGGAACTTTCTGCAACATAACTTTGAATCATTACTAAGCAACTAGTTGTAAGTCTGGGACTATTTATATTTGACTAAAATATTCTCAGGTGTTTTGATTTTCTTATTTTAGTTTGAAACTAACGGATGGTTAAAGGAGAATATGCTGAAACCATGGAACTGCTCTGATTTGTTTTGTCCCTTTGTATAAGATGAGCTTTTCCAAGGTGCAAATAGTTCCTTAAATATACACAGAAATGAGATGGCATGAGTGAGATTGTATATTGATAAGACAGCAGAAAGACTAAGTCCCACATGCTGGGACTTACCTGCTGGTTAATGATTATAATTATGGTGGGGTTGGTACTTCCCTATACAGTGCTAGCAACCACACCTATTAAATAAAAAAATAGTTTTAAATCTTATTTTTAAATTTCTTGCCTTTTTAGATCATACCTCCCCTCCTCCCAGTACTTTATTCAAAGTGATGTAAAAATAAGCTAGATACTATCTTGTCCCAAGATGTTTCCTGTTTTGGACATCTGAGGTGCCTCCATAATCAAACCTTGGAGATAGTGTTATCTTTTCTGGCTGTATAACTGACTTCACTCAGTCTTGTGCTTAATCCAGATCCTAGTACATAGCTTCGCCGTGGAGGTGGAGGAGGTGGAGACTTCACTGCCTTTTCCAGCTCCTGTTCTGTTTTGGGACTATCTTCTGAAAAATCAAAGATTATCTCCAATGAAGTGGTTTCATACAGTCTATTTGCAAGATAGACTCTTGCTTCAAGTTTAGAATTATGTATGCATCTTTTTTTTCTACATCTGACAGGCAAGATAGAAATCTAAACAAAGGAAATTTGCTAATTGTTTTTGGCAAAATACTAAATGAGATGGAAGAACAAAAAATTGTATTGTAGCATTTTCATTCTAGTTAATGTGGACAAGATCAACAAATATTTAGCTGAATTAAAGCTGACTGGTATAAGAACAAAACAACATTAAGGACTTATCCATGATATCTGAAGAGTGGCCACACTGATGCATCATGTGTAAAAAACAGGAGGAGTTTTGATTAGATCGTCACTCCCACTATATTAACTTTTAGTTACCCTTGTCCCTGTGTTTCTTGCTTTCCTGTTGTCTCTCTCCTACTGCATCTAATTCAGACTCTAAAACTGAGGGTGAGAACTCCTACTTTAATTCATTTCCTTCTGATAATGGGTCATAGGTATTTCCTACAAATGGAGAAACAAACTTTAATTACCATATACTTGTGCTGCATCAGCTTTGGGTGAAACAGTTACTTGTGAAGGCATATCAAGGTTTGGGATAGACTTCATAATGTTTGCTTGTGCTTCTTCTAGGAGTTTTTCAAATTCCTGCCCATCATAGTGATCCAGATTCTGCCTTTTCTCTTCCCATTTTTTCTCTGCTTTCTGTAAAGAAAGACAGTAAATCCCAGTCATATTTTGAATTCTGCATTGCATGAAGCAAATAGGGAGGAAGCTCTGATTACTCCTGTTATCTCTGCATATGCTGACCATGAGGTAAAATGCTCTGTACCTGTCAGTAAATATTCTTCAAAAAGATGGTTCAATCAGACCCCTTTGATGTTGCATCAGAGAGTTCTGTATGCCAGCTTCCCAAGAAAGGGAAGCTACAGGCAGGTGACCTTTGTGAAGTATGACTCTGATACAGGTTGCTGATAACCAATGGTTAATGGGTGAAATCATCATTAGTGTTTGAATCACAGAGAACAAATTCAGGCACAGTTGGATGTTATTTCTCTATAAGGGCTTTGCCACATGCTCAATATTGATTAATATCCATTGTTCTTGGCTTATATATTTTGCACAAAACATCATATACTAGGAAAAGGTACATGCATACAAGCTCAAGCATTGTAACATATATGGGAAAGATGGACATAAAATATATACGGAAAATTGTTCATATAGAAATGGATTAAAAAGATAAAATCTCTTTACAGCTGATCTTAACTCTTGGTGGCTTCATGGATGTTCATATAATATATATATTCCATTATGAAAACAATGCATAACTGTTTTTACTATAGCAAGTTATATTTAAAAACATGCAAAATGCATAGACCTAAGAAAGCTGTACACCAAAACAAACCACTTACTGCAATTTTTTAAACCTTGCAGAAAAGTTGAAACAAAAATAAATAAATATCATATTCTAGCAGAGAGATTCCAAATGTTGAGTGTGTCAGGTTTGAAATAATTTATAATTATCATAATTATTTGGTCTCTTAAGATCAAACCCAGAATTAATATTATGTAAATACACTTCAGCTCTCTGCTTTGAAATGCACAAAATACCTCAATCGAGAGAGCTCTGTTCCTTGTACTGGCATTGTGAAGTTCTTCAATAAAAAGACTTTGCATGTTGTTGTTCACTGGAACAGGGGGTGAATGAGGCACCTGTGTTTGCTGGGTATTGATTGTGGTCATTGTTGTTGATTCCATATAGGCTGGAGAACTTGATGTAGCTATAGCTGGCCCTGGGCTATTGGTCAGAGGAGAATTTGGGACTTGACTGACCAATGTGAATGAATGTTGTGACTGATGGGTAACCACTGGAGAACTTTGTGCATGATGCACTGTCACAGTGGAGATGGGAATCATTTCAGATTTAACAGACACTTCCGCTGGGGATTCAGCAACATTCTGCTGCGAATGTTGGCTGTTGGTGGTTTCTTCTTGATTTTTCAGAACTTCTGCTGCAGTGGCCTTCTCCATTGCATTATATTGGGCAGCTTGTGATGGATCCACACCTTTGAGCAAACTATCTGTAACATGCCTGAAAAAAGAGATTGACAACCTGTGAAATGTAGCTAGCAGTCTCTCAATGGAAAAGGCTCCCTCTGATTATGTCTGTCTGTCTAGCTATCTATGGTATCATCTAACTAGCTACCTTGCGTAAAGCCATTTAATTCCCTTCCCTTCCCCACTAAACATTAACCATGTGGACTATAAAAATTCAATTATTCCCCCACCCCCCAATTAGTGCTTTCCAGGTATGTTGGATTGCTGCTTCCCTAAATCATGGCTTTTATGGCTCTTGGCTACAGCAAGGATGGAAATTTTTTCTACAGTCTAAAGCTGCATTTTTATAAAAATAATAATTGAGGACTGTGGTTATCATGGCCATAAAAGAAAGTGTTGGATCAACATCTTCTACCTCTTTCACAAACCAGATGTGGTATAGATATGTTTAAGAAAGCCCAGTGAACAATTGATGCATCTATTTTCTTTTTTTTATTATGGGAGAATCAAAACCACAAAAACAAGCCTGAATGTAATCTTCAAGTTGTCTAATCCTCAGCTCTGTTGCTAGATATTTTCAACAAACTGATTCAGGTTTGTTACAACAAATGTCTTTTTTTTTAGTGGCAAAATATATCCAAACTATCTCACAAGCTGATCCCTTTGTTAAAGGTCCTGAAGAGAAAGAGAAAAAATCTTTTATTTTGCAATAAATATTTCATCATTTTTTTAAAAATAAAAACAATGGCCTTACTTAATGAAGGCTTATTCTGAAAGATGAGTTCAAATGTGAAGATTAGCTCAGAGTTGCAGGCTGAACCCTCAATATCTTTTTTAAAAGAAACTAGTTTTTGCTTACCCAGCACCACTAACCCCGCCCTTCGAGATTGAAAATTGGGAGGATAGTATTTAAAGGAAGGAAAAAGAGCAAGGAGAACCTGCTCATCAGTATCTTTAACCTGTTCAGCAACTTGAGATCCAAATTATCTTTCTAAAATTGAACTGCAATGAACTCTGACCATGTTCTAAAAACCAGATCTTATTCAAGTAGGTTGAAAGGAGAAGGTGTCTTAGGTAGAAAAACAAAGTTTCATAATTGGAATTCAGAGTTGCATTAGCAACATCGTTTAGTTTCATGATCATCATACAATTTGTTAGATTTTTATTTCTGGGCTTTGGATAGGCTGATCTGAAAGAATGACACCCTTAATGGAAGAGTTAAGGATCTACCTAGTTAGATGAGAATGGTGTAATGATCTTTTACTGGGATGTCAGTGAGGTTTTAAATGGGTCCTTAACTAGGCTGTTATGCCTTTTATTTTTTTCTAATTCCCCACCTGAGGCACCATTAATGACAACAAAATGTAACAGAGGCCAGTATGAATTTACATTATGCTACCATATTCTGAATTGAAGTATCCAGATCAAGGTGGGATTCAACTGGTGTTACTACCAGTTCAGTGACTAAGTTTATGTGTGAATGCGTGCTTTGCATACATGGGCACGTGTAAAAAAACTTAAGCTGTGCTGCCAGGACAGCTGAAAAGCAAGTGCACAGTATTTGAAAAGTCATTTTTTTCCCCTGCTTTTTCAACCTCTGTTGTGCTGTGCAAAGCAACTGAGGTTGAAAAAGCAGGAAATAAAGGACAGTAAGAGCCCGGTCAGGTGGGTGGGCCAAACAACAGCAAACAAATAACCAGTTTAGTGTCTGTTGCTCTTCAGAGCTACCAGTTCAAAAGAAACAATGGCCTTACTTAAGGCAGAAGGCCAGGCAGAACCGGTAGCATCCCACCCCCGATCCACATGATTTGGTTGCAATCTAGTGAGCAGAGTTCTACACCCTAGATAAAGTAGCCTTATAGATAAAGTAGTCTTTCTGCTGGGCTAATTAATCTCTTAAGAGCAATAAAAATAGTTAAGAACTGGGCTGATCCTAACCAATTAGATTCATGATAAGGAAGCAATGCAGCTTCCTTAAATAAAAATGATTTTACCTTTCTAAATCAAACTAACACTAAATATTTGTAATAAGGATTCTGCTTCAGGATTGACTATATGATTATACAAATTTATTATTTTCCTAGATTTTTAATTTTTGCGTGCAAAGAAAAACTGTAATAGGACAGATCCTGAAAATATCCACTGTCTTTCTGGAGTATAAGTGATGAATGGATGTATGAATGGCATAAATTTCAACAGGTTGGAATAACAAGTATCACCTCCGAAGTGTGGTCAGAATTTCTGTCATGCTCCGGACTCTCTTCAGTAAAAGATCTAATTTATGAGGTTCTTCTTTTAAAAATCTCACAGCCTCCACTTCAATACGGAGAATAGCTCTCATTTTATTCTGCAGTGTTGGAAATTCACCTGTGGAAACAAGAGCCTGTGAACCACTTCTGAAATGCAAGGTGGCCAAATTTCATACTGAAGTTGCAATTTTGTCAAACTTGGTTGTGGAATAAACTAATTGGATTCAGTCATCAAGTACAGATGAATCATATTATTTTAGTTTAGTATATGTTCAGACAGCGATGTCTGGTGGTTAGCATACTGGACTGGGATCAGAAGTAGCCAAGTTCAAGCCCATTCAACATGACACTCATTGGATCATTTTAGTTCACTTTTCTTTTTCAGACTTAATGCTTTCAAAAGAATCTGGCAAGGATTAAAATGAGAGGTGACCTCATGTTATTTCTTTGAGTTATTTAGAGGCAAGGCAGCATATTTAGATATAAAAGCAATGAAACAAATTACAGTGTTTGTAGTTTGGCTTATTATCATGTGTTGATCCAGCCAGTGTTAGAGACGTGGGGTTATTAATCAAATAGTAAATGAAAAGGGTAGGAGAGGGAGAATCTAGCTTTTGAATGTATCTTCATGTGCAAGTACTAGATGGAAAAAAATTGGTTTTGGGTGAGGAGACTGAACAGACTACTATTAAGATGTCTGATAAATTCAATGTTACCTTATCTTACAAATTACCTAGCAAACGTTTCTTGATTTTCACTCTTGTAGAGTATATAAAGAGTTTTTCTTTTTATTCTTGAAATAGAATACTGTGAAAGGGGTAAAGAGGGAAGTGATAAAAGTAGCATTACTTCAGTTTAAAACATATCTGAATCCAAGAGAGAGCGATTCACATGTATACATACAGTAGAAACTCATGCATGCATTGAGGCTTTTCTAGCTGATAAATGGTATCAACCTGGAGCAGGTAGGACTAGTAGGATGACCTATTTCTTAACCTTGCTGGGGAATTCTGGGAGTTGAAGTCCACACATCTTAAAGTTGCCAAGGTTAGGAGAAACAGGTTGCCAACTCCAGTTCATCATCTTATCTTCAATTTCCCTAGTACAGAAGTAGGTCTTGAGCTTTCCTCATCTTAATCCACCCTCAAAATTATCTCAGTTCTAAGATCCATGGCCCAGTCCGAGGCACATAGACTTTGGACCTAAGTCCCACTGACCTCACTGAAACTTACTTCCAATGCACTTGGTGAAAAATGGAGCATAAGAAGAACCTAGGCAATGTTAGTTAGATACTTAAACCAAAGGGGGAAAAAACCTAAAGGCACCTTTGAGGGTGGCAACTGCCTCTCCAACTTGCCGCAAGAGGAAAGCTCCATCTTCAACATCTTTCAGTGTTACTGTTCTGTTAGATGTCAAAGATTCCTTCTTCAGATCTTCAACAAATCTTTCTAGCTCACTGGAAAAGTAGAAGAATTGAATTGGATGTGAGGACATCTTAACAGACTGATAAAAGACCCATTCTCAGAAATTGGAATGTTTCTAGTTTCCATTGTTAAGTTAGAAATTCTTGTTTCTATGTCAGAATATTGCATTAAAATATTTTGTACCCTCCCTCCCTATTTTTCATATGCTTTTAATTTTTTCTTCTATACTTCTGAGGCAGCATTGTCAAAGATGGAGAACTACAGGAGTTGAAATCCAATATTCTGGACAACATCAGATTGGAGTATATTGATATAAAAAAAGCTAGAGAAAGACATAATTAATATTTTAATGTCATATATACTGTATATTTACTCTATTATCATGTACCCCCAACTTCACTAGGAATCAAGTTCAACTCAGCTCCTTACCTTTAAGCTCTGCTATTGTTCTGCTACAACTGATTACCACTTAGGCATTTAATATACAAACACCTAAACTTATGAATCACTGATAAACTTTTTCATCAAAGATACTGCACTAATCAAGAAAAAATGTATATTTTAAACTAGACTATGACTTGGATGACAACAACAACAAAAAAAAGAATCTGGGGAAAACCACTGATTTGAGAGAATTATACATAATTCTGTGGGTGTCAGAATAATTGAACAATTACTGTTCAAAAGAAAACTTTTAATGGAAACAACCGTAAAGCAAAGTTGTAGTCTAAACAACAACCACTAGATGGCAGCAAGTGACCAACACTTTTTCATCTTCCCAGGATAAGACAGATGCCATCATTAAACACTGCAACTGGTGTTTACCTGGAAACACATAAATTGATCACAAAGAATGGGTAAGTAATGATGCTAAAGGTAAAGCCCAAATGAAAACTAATCTAGTTTCACTTTATGTTCAAAAGTAGATACAAGATTCTTTAACTGATCAAGCATCCATGAATCATTCCTCATCATTTAGCTCAAGAATTCAGCCTTTCAAAATCTATAAATATTGTCCTATAGCATCCGCATTTGAGTCCTTTGCTGGGAAAGGGAAATTCTACTTTGAATTATGTTTGATTCCTGATGACTCCTTAGGTGATTCCAAATAGTTTCTGGGCAACTGTGATGTCAGGGTTGCCTTGTTTTACAACTTCCCAGACTCATCTGCAGGTCTGGAGTTTCCTGGTCTTCGCTTACCAATGCTAATTAAATTTGATTCCACTCAGATTTTTTTATTCAGTCAACATGAGGGTTAGACTAAACCAAACAAAATGTTTACTTAATTTAATTAAAGAGCTATGATTATTCTTTTTGGGTTTAATAATTTCTTCCTCTGTCCTATTAACATTGCATTATGGTAGTTATTTGGACGGGGCTTTGGGGAATGCATTCAAAGCTCTAAGACAGAATTTGTCAATGTGTGTGTGGACTTCATCTCCCAGAATTCCCTGGCCAGCGTTAACCCAGTGTTGGTCCACACATCTTAAAGTTGCCAAGTTTGAAAAAAACTTCTTTAAGTGGTGGCCTGCAACTCTGGGATGATAAAACTATAGAATTTTCTTGCTTTTAAAGAGAAATTCAATATTAACTAGTTGTTGAGGTGCACTGGGATGGGTAGGGAGGAAAAACTGTGGCATTATCTCTGAAATTTAAGCAGTCCATTTTTGCTGCACTTATGGTATTGGAATCTCTTTTTGAGATTGACTTGGAGAGGAACAATCATGTTGCTTTCAAGAACTTAAACAAAACCTAGTGAGTGAACTTCATTGCTCAAGTCATGGGCTTTTATGGGCAGCTTAAGTTGAATTAATCCATCTGAAATTTAAGAGGATTTAAATTTCTTAAATGCACATTCCAGTGTACACATATGCACATTCCAGTATACATATATTTATTTGTTCTAGGGAGCTTGTTAAGGTATAAACTGGATTCATGAAAAATTAATTTTACTTTCTTTCAAAGGAAATGATATGAAACATGTGAACTCCAAGATAGTTAAACTGTAGCGTATCAACTTTCACAAAACTGAAGAGAAAAAACTGGTTGGTTAATAACTATCACTCTTGGTTAGTTTATCAGAATCATTTACTCTTTGAGTTCAAGTTCAGTCATAATATTGTGCTAGTTCCATGATTAGTATTACTTAATTGGTGCATTGAAGAACAATAATGTTCCAATATTATTATTTTTAATGCAGATGTTCCCACAACACAAAACAAGCAGAAGACAAAGTGATGAAAGAAGAGGGAAAAAAAGAGAAAGATTAGTTGACATGAAAAGCTAACCAACTAAAACTCTCTTTAAAGAAAAAAAAGAGATTTGACATAGAATTTAAATTTTTTTCAAGGTTTTTTTTTTTTTTTTTTTTTTTAGGAAAGAGCAGGTACAACTCGTTTTCTTTCTTTTTGGCAGTCAAAGATTCCAGCAGGCAAAACAATGCTGGGATTAAATCACTGAAATGATAGCTGGGATTTCCAAGATTCTAGAAGTTCTTTTTCTCTATACTTCCCTCTTTTTGAAAAAGAAAAAAAAAGAACCAAAATGTTGTCTTTCAGAGATTTGTAGCCAAATTCCTGAAGTTTTTTGATGACTCAAAAAGATTTAGGGACTAACCTTTACAGATTATGGATTACTCTTCAAAGCTTTATAAATATCTTTCTGACTTAGATATATATCCAATTCACTTATCTGTAAAATTAATTGCAAGAACTTTCTTTAACTTGAGGTACCCCCAATATATGCACCAACAATTCCTATAATCCCCTCTCTGACACTGGAATCTTGTGAGGAGTATGAAGAATATAGTCAAACAGACTTTGTATGTGTTGTCACGGGTGCAGAAAGGGCCCAGATTCTGGAACACAGAACTAATACAAACCAAGATTTAGAAGTTCTGTGTCTCCTGGCTAAAGTTAGGCTAAAGTTTTAGAAGAGATGTCATGATTCTCAATTATAGCTATAAATATATGTAGATTTAAACAGTTGGCAGCTTAACTCCAAATTGATTTCATTATGATTTTTCCAAACTGCTATTTTAGTCAATTGATCTCAATATATGGGCTTTCATTCTTGAAAGTTCTAGAGCATGGGTGTCAAACCCGATCACATTGCAGGTCTTATCGTGACATATCAGGATTTTTTTTTTTTGCCCTTGTGGGGCTGGCCTACACAGGGCGCTTGTTTGACATGCCTGCTCTAGAGTACATTTATGTCTACATCAACAATTTACAGCTTCTCTAGATTAATGGTTAAAATGCTGAATCTAGACCAGCAAAACCCTGGTTCCTATACACTCATGGGATTCAAAACATTATTCAAGGCTAAATATTTTACTCAAACCAATTAATTACACAGGGTATGGGAAACTCATAATCTATTTTGAATTCACAAAAACAAGGCAATCAGTGATTAACTGATATATCTCAACTAGTATATTTAGAGAGTAGCTGGGCTAATAAACACAATGATTAGATCATTTTGCAGCATATTGAAGTGATAATTTCCCTTAGAATCTGTTTTGTATAATGTATTTACAATTATTCCAAGCCTATTTGTAGGCACTATGGTAAGAATGGCAGAACAGACATGCCTTAAAATAATTTTGGAATTAAAGAAACTGTTCGACACACCTGTAAACTTGGAAGCAATTATTTAACTAACAAAAAATACAGACAGAAAAATATTTCCTGGGAAAAATTATAGATTTCAATGCAGTTTAATCAATAAAAGTGATGATCTTGTCTGAAAAGTTATTATTTCAAGCTACTGAACCAACCAATATCGAGAGATCAATAGATTATATTAAGAAACCTCATTGGAAAGACTTGAGCTGCTGCCAATGGCAGTTATTAGTAAGTTTGTAGAACTTACCTCCAACATCTTCTGTCCATACATGTTTAGGTTTGTTAGAATTTTATTTGTTTTAATTATGAATGCTCTCATGTATCCAAATTTCTCAACAACCATGGGCAATTGGTTAAGAATGAGCTGCTTGCTCAAGGCCACCTAATTAATTTCATTTATAAAACAAGCTTGGAGCCTCTGCAACTCTCTGACTCATCTCTGAGTAAAAGCTGTAAGCAATATAGACTGATGGCTTGCATGTATATACACGTAATAAAAAGAGTAAAATATACTGTGGTCAAAATTCATTGGAAAATATCTGAAAAAGTGTGCTTATTGTGCAATTGCCCCCCTACATATGAAGTTTTATAGTGGAATATCATTTCATAAAGCCTTAATTCTTTCCTTAGGCTCACAAGCAAAACCTAATCCCCTGCTTGCTGAGACAGAAGAAAATCCACCAATTTCAAAAAAATTCCTTCTCAAACTTGCATAGAACTTTAACCTAGGAAGACTTCTAAAGACACACATTTCATTATTGTCTACAAAAGTTTTTCTTCTGTTGGATGAAAAAAGATATTGTTTTTATTAATTTTTTCCAAAGAACAAAAATAGCTTATTTAATAAATGGAAGCCAGAATTCTTGAATTTCTCTTAATGGCAGTACGAGCTGGCTGGATGTAGGTGACCTCACTCTAACACCAAGTCAGAGTTGTTTGTGAATGGCTTTTATTTTAGCTTCACCTCTCCCACTGTATGCTATAGTTTTTCCAGCTTCTCACACTTCCACTCCACCTCCAGGAAGTAAAGGAACTCTTCGTAAAGAGGCAACCAGCCTTTTCAGAGACAAGTAACTATTGTAGACTGATGAAGAAAAACGAAATAGTTCTCTTAAAACTATCATTCAGTATGTATCACTCAGCATCCAAAGCTTCTGTAGAAAACAAGGCTTAAACTATAAAAATAACTCATTTGAACGGAAACTATGTCCATGCAGTGGAAGAATAATTGAAACAATGGATCACATAATTCTGTATTGCCCTCTCTATGCAGGTGCTCACCAGGAATTATTATCTATATTCTTTACTAAATATCCTGCTGTCCTGACTTGTATTACTTTAAATTATTATTATCATATCAATCTGATATTTTATTTCCTTCACCATGATTTTCTAGTTTATATAGCATAATATATCATTTCCTCTAATCCTTTTCAGATATTTTAGAACAATTATGTTTTTCTTTATGCTAATTGTGATTTTTGTGTCTTATCCACTGATCTATGACAGAATAAAAATTGACTGAGTGATTGAAGCAAGCCTTTAAAAAAGCCTTTAAAAAACAGAATCTTTTTTTTCCCTCCCCAAAGGCCAAAAAAGAATTAGGGAAATTGAAGAATAAGTTCCTAGCAGAATATACAACTAATAAATATATAAAAAATAAAATAACTTGAGTCTAAGCAAAGGGGAAAAATATAAACTGAAAATGCTTTCCATTCCAGATTTCACTGTGCCCTTACTCAAACCTCAGTAATTATGTGATAGGCTGATGAAATAATAACTAATTCCTGTCAAGAGTTCGCTTTCACTTACCATAAGCTCTTTATAATCCTTTCTGTCTCAAGAAGGTATTTCTGTCTTTCTTGCTCCACCAGGTGGCGATGGCGCTGCATGGGGTCTTCCAATCTTTTTGCTCTTTCCATCACTTTGTTGTTGATCTCCAGTTCTGCATTCCTCATCATGGCTTTTAATGTCTCCTGATTCTGAAGCTGTTACATTAAAAAAAAAATTATCAGTTTCAATTTGTCCTGCCTAACATCCATCCTATTTCAACACATCCCATTGCTCAGAAATGGGTTTGCATAAACAAGACTGCAGCTGAACACACTTAAAAAATAATATATATCAATGTTTACACATTAAAAAACAAACAAGGGAAGCAAAAATGAGCATGAATGTTGTTAATATATAAAGTATACATCTAAGTTCAGCAGAATATTGATTTAAAAAACTAAGTGGGTTTTTAAAAGGATTTTAATTTTTTTAAAAAAATAAGCTGTGTATACAATATCTTTAGCTTTATAAGCAAAACAGTCTAGCATGTTATATCTATCACATTCTGATGTGTTGGGCAACAGTTTTCTACAGTTCAGCTTTAGGTACAGATACAAATAAGGATCCAAAAAGACTTTACTCTCGAATAACACAAAGCGCTCCCCTTCCTGAAGATGGCACAAATGGGTCGATGTTTGGATAGATCAATCATACAATTGGGTGATGAATATGAAAACATAAATAAGAAACCTACAAAATAAAATCCCAGCAGTGGAGATAGACTCAAAAAGGATCCAGCAAAAAATGTTTGTGTATGTGTGTGTGTGTGCGCGCGCGTGTGCACAAGAGGGAGAGAGAGAAAGAGATAGGAGGGGATGGAGGGAGGGAGAGGGAGAATGTATTAGATTTTAGCATACCTATTGCACAAAAAAGTGAAAATGGAAGCCACAACCATGTAATCAAGGCTTTGCCCCTTTTTATGTGCATTGTGGTCTTCCATTCTGTCCTGGCAAGCTCTTTGACAGTTTCAGAATATAGTAATGCTGACAGTTTGTATACTGATTAAAGCCCCTGTCACACAGCACCAATGGATGGAAAGAGGATGCAAAACGGAGAGAAACACTTGCCATCCATTGGTTAACGCGATGCTTCCATTCTGTACTCACTGTGTATGTTTTTCATCCTCTCTATCCATCCAGCATCCGTCGACTGACATTTCATCTGTTCAAAAAGTTTTGAGCTGCACAAAACTTTTTGAGCGGTAAATGTATCCAACACGTCTGTTCTGCATCTGCAACGCATACGGGGAATATCCGTTCTACATCCGTCGTCATCCATTACGTGTCCGCTATATCCGCTAGGAATCCACTGTGCATCCGTGCAACTCAAATCCGCTCCAGCGGAAAACGGACACAGGGAGGAAGCGAAACAGACACGGAACGGACACGGAACAGACACAAAGTGTTAGTAACACAGACGGAGAAAGGATGAAAGCGGATGCAGCTCGCGTACAAAGCATTAAAACGGAAAAAACGTTCGCATAGGGGAAGTATCTCGGATATTTAGGATGTCTGCAGGATGCCTAGAGGATGCAAAAGGACACCGAGCAGAAAACCTATATTTCCTATAAAAAGAGGGAGGAACTCACCTGGATCTCACTTTCAGTCCAGCAGCCCTGTGGTGCAGACCTCTTCAGCCTTCATCTGGCTCTTGCTCTTCCACAGCATCCAGTCATCTCCACCATGGATCGTCACACACTCCTTTTGGTAGCCACCATCGTTCTACAACAGTGCGAAGCCATCTACAGGCTCTTTAATCTGTTCTACACGAAGAAAAGGAGGCGGCCAAGAAGTGTCTGGGTCCGAAGATGGATCGCCAGAAGAGCAGAGTATAGACTGTATAACAACCTAAGGAACGAAGACCCTCGTGCATTCCAGAACTTCATGAGGATGCCTCCAGCCATGTTTGATGAAGTTGTGGAGTGGCTGAGACCCAGGTTGACCAAACAGAGCACCAACTTCTGGCCCAGCCTGGACCCTGGGCTCAAGGTGGCACTGACTCTGCGCCACCTGGCCTCAGGGACCACATACAGGAGCATACAGTACAGCTGAAGGGTGCCACACAACACCATCAGCATTGTGGTCAGAGAAGTGGTGTAGGCCATCATCGAAGAATACCTGGAGGAGCTCCTCCAGTGCTCCTCCACTGAAGAAGGCTGGAAGAAATTTGCAGAGCAGTGGTATCAGAAGTGGAACTTCCCCCACACCATTGGAGCCATAGATGGCAAGCACGTGGCCTGCAAAGCTCCAGCCAAGTCAGGGTCCACTTATCACAACTACAAGGGCTTCTTCAGCATCATCCACTTCGCCATGGTCGATGCTGGCTACAAGTTCATGTACATTGATGCTTCAGGCAACAGGTCATCTTCAGATGCCCAGGTATACAACGCCAGTCATCTCAAAGAGGGGCTGGAACGCAACCTCATCATGGGCTTCCCAGATCCAGACCTCCTGCCCAACGACACACAAGATGTGCCCTACTTCACTGTGGGGGATGATGCCTTCTCCCTCAGAACCTACCCCATGAAGCCCTACACTTCCAGATGCCTCACCCGTGAAGAGAGGATCTTCAACTACAGGCTGTCCAGGGAAAGGTGGGTGGTGGAGAATGCCTTTGGCATCCTGGCCAACAGGTTCCAGGTACTTCTCACTGCCATGCAGCATCGCCCACAGACCGTGAGGAGGATCGTGGAAGCTTGCTGCATCCTGCACTATCTCTTGCGCACCCGCTACCCAGTGTTGCAGAACAGGCTCGTGGACCTCCAACAAGGCAATGAGGACATGGAGCCTGGTGAATGGAGGCAAGGGTGAAACCTGATAGATACTGTGGATGTGCAAGGCCCCAACAGAACTTCACGTGAAGGGAAGAAGCAGCGCAACCTCCTGAAACACTAGTGCAACTCCCCAGCTGGAGCAATGGAGTGGCAAGACAAGATGGTAGATGCTTAATGGATGCTTCCTTCACCTGTCTCCTCACTGATGAGATTGGGCCATGTATGTTGAGTGGCCCTACAATGAACAGGGCATTTAATAAAGAGTTGTGTTTATGTTGAAATGTATGGATGAATGATTACATTGTTATTGATAATAAAGGGCCAAAGGTGTGGCACCTGGGAGGGTGGACCATATAGTCCCACTACACTTGCACTAGAGGCTAATCTATTCCACTGCTATCCTTACCCATCCCACAGGTATCCTAACCCATCCCACAGGTATCCTAACCCATCCCACAGCTATTACCCATCCCACAAGCATGCACAGGCTTAAACCATTTCTAAAAGTTTCCACCAAGACTTTATTTAATAAAATAAATGAAGCAAGTGTGCGAAGCAAAGAAAATCTTTATTAATAACAAGCTGTAAAAGCAAAATGACCCAAGTGTCCCAAGCAAAGATAAAATCAACAGGTAGCCACTCAGTCTCTGGCACTCTTCTCAGTCACTCTGAGGCGTGCCCATAGTCTCAGGGGTGAAGGGACCAGTTGCTGTGTAGGTGGCTGCTGCTGGAGTGTTGGTTTGAGGCACCATTGGGGTGCCTGGCCCTGAGAGGACAACAGGGGACGGTGTATGGAGGAAGCTCTCAGAGAGCTGGCTCAGTCCTGTGATGTTGAGAGCCCCTTCCTCCAGGACATGGGGTGTCAGCCCCAATACCGATGACAGATGTTCTGAGGCCGGGCTTGGCTGTGGGGTGGAGGAAGGAGGAGTGTAGTGGGGATGTCTGGTCTGCAGCTGAGCAAGTTGAGGCATGGGTGGCATCTGTGGCATGGGTGGCATCTGTGGCATGGGTGGCATCTGTGGCGTGGGTGGCACCAGTGGTGTTCGATGTACCTGTGCCTGGACTGGGAAGGGCTGCCTGTGCTGCTGGAGCTCCTGGTAGCCGTAGCTTTGGTAGGTGAGGGCCTGTGGAAAGCCTTGGAAGGGCAGTGACATCACCTGGGGTGGAGGAGCAGACCTGGACTGGGTGGGAGCAGGTTCAGCTGGGTCTGGAGGGTTGTGAAGAAGACCAGTGATTCTGTCCTTGATCATCTGGTACTGGGATTTGGACATGTTCATGAGGGTCTGGTTGACGTAGGTGAGGAAGGGTTGGAGGATGGGATGTTGGTGTCTACCAGCTGAGAGAGGAGATCTACGCTGCTTCTGATGGTGTCCCTGATCTCCAGCAGGACAGTGTGGCTCTGCCCCTCCGGTCTGGCTCTCTGCCTGCTTTCTGTGGAGGTGGAGCTGGGGGTGGATGTGGGTTGGTCTCTGGTGGAAGTGCCCTCTCCTTGCTCCCACTGCATCAGGGGGTCCTCCATGCACTCCGCCACAGGGAGTGCAGCTGTCAGGGGGGTCTCCGTCGTGGCACACTCCACAGATACCTGCCTGGACACAGGAGCTGACTCTTGGCCAGAAGAGGACTGGCTCTCTGCGGGCTGCCTGAGAGAGAGGGTTGTCAGAGGGGCTGCTCCTCGGTGGCGGATCTCACCCTCCAAGAAGCTGCACTTGGCCATCACGTAGGTCTCTCGGTCCGTCAGCTTGACTGTGGCCTGGCCAGATTTCTTGAGGTGCAGCTTCCTGTACCAGGTGTGCATGTGCTTCCACCAGCCAAGGAGCACCTCCGAAGTGTAGCCCAGGCTCTCTGCCTTCTCTCTCCAAGCAGCCTGCTTCCTTTTGGTGTCTCGATAGAGCCTGTGTCCTTTCCGCCAAAGATACTCGTTCTCCCTCAGCCATTCCAGCACCTCATCCTCATGTTCCTCTTCGATGGAGTATTGTCTCCTCTCCCATTCTCATTCACGCGTATGCCTCTTCCTCCCTCGGGTAGGGCCATCTGGGCCCTCATCAGAGGGGCTTCAAGGTTGTAGGGGCTGCTCCACCACACCACCACCAGCAGCAGCAGCAACAACAACTGTAGCAGCAAAAGCAGCACCAGCAGGACCAGGATCAGCAGCAGCAGAGTAAGCACCAGCAGGACCAGGAGCACCAGCAGCACCAGGAGCACCAGCAGTATCAGGAGCAGCGCCAGCAGAGTAAGCACCAGCAGAAGCACCAGCACCAGGAGCAGCACCAGCAGAGTAAGCACCAGCAGAAGCCCCAGCACCAGGAGCAGCGCCAGCGGAAGCTCCAGCACCAGAAGAGTCAGCTCGAGCAGCAGAAGCCCCAGCAGAAGCAGAGTCAGGGCCAGGAGGTGGGATGGTGGCCCTGTCCCTCTTGCCAGGACTGGCAGCAGATGGCAGAGGCTTTCTCTTCTTCCCCATGGTTGTTGGCTGGCTGGCTGGCTGGAGCTATGTCTGGCAGCAGGTCTTTCCTCTGAATGGTGACCTGCTTGCGAGTTGCTTCCCTTTATATCCGCGGGGCTGACGCAATGCATCCTCCCCGCATGCACAGTGAACGCTCTGCATCCGCTAGTCATCCGCTAGTCATCCGCTAGGCTTCCGCTCTGCATCCGCTTCATCCGCTCGGCATCCGCTCTGCATCCGCTCTTTCTGCTGTGTGTCTGCTTTGCTGTGCTCCCCCGGAAGCCGCAAGGCTTCCGTGCAGCATCCGCTTTACAACCTGGCTACATCCTCCCCCCGTCTGTTCCTTTCCATTGTTGTCCGCTCTGCTTATGCAAATTCGGGGCACTTTTGAAAGCGGATAACAACGGATGGAACATTTTCTCGTCTGCTGTGTCCTTTTTACATACATTTTGCATCCGTCGGCCAATGTGACAGGCCCTTAAGGTGCTGGTCTAGAAACGAGGAGACTAACAGCTCTAGTACCTTTTTAGGTATGAAAGCTGTCTGGGTGATTTTGGGCCAATCATTCTCATTTAGCCCAATTCACCTGACAGGTTGGTGTTGTGCGGAAAATAGGAGGATTATTATGTATGCCTGCCACTTTTAGATAGTTATAAAATTAATAAAGGCAGGATAATAATAATAATAATAATAATAATAATAATAATAATAATAATAATAATAATAATAATAATAATAATCTAATAATAATTTGATGAGACTCAAGTAAGTATCAAATGAGTTTTGCATCTTCTATTTTTCCTATTAACTCTGTGCAGAAGAGATAAATTGAAACACCAGGGCCTCCTATCAGATAAGAGTGATAACACAGATTCTGGGTTGCTATGAAGAAAAAGGCAATGAGGATCACCCTGGTTTAACTTGTCTTTTTTTTTATCTGCAACATTTGTCTAGATGAAATTTGTGAACAAACAAACTATATTATGAAGAATTCAAGTAAGTGTAGGCGGTTTTGAGATTTAGAAATCAAATTAAGAGATTGTACAGTTTCCAATTAGCTAAGAAGGAAGGAAAGAAGGATTACAGTGGATCATATGGTTAAGTTTCAAGTCAACTAAGTATTGTATCTAATGTTGTTTCTGTCTCCTCCCTCTTTTTTCACTTCTCATTGCAGCTCCTAGAATGATGTTGTCATTCTAGATGAGCACTTAAGTCATATAATTTCAGTAATCCAATATTTCATATGGCTAAATAGATGCTTTCATTTTTCATGAGCACCTAATGATTTTGCTTATGACTCCTTGAAAAGAACTTACAGCAAAGACAGTGCTGTTATAAATCTGCCTGCCTGCCTGCCTGCCTGCCTGCCTGCCTGCCTGCCTGCCTG